>VNJR01004432.1:0-64954 GCA_008042585.1 Drosophila punjabiensis | reverse complement strand
GAGATGAACGAGAGTGTTACAGAACCAACAACAATAACAGGGAGTCAAAAATGGCAGAATACGGATATGAAACGAATATAATCAAGATAGTTTACTTATTGAAAACAATATCTACACGATATTGGCTTTACTCTATATCTATTCTACCTATAACGCTTATTCAGACCCACCTATACAATAAATGCGTGTCCTCAAAGAGACTCAATTAATTGATATTAAGATTTAAATTAACAACATTAAGCCAATACAATTTACAAAATCTTAAAAATTAAATTATTTATACGCAGCTATGGTCATATAATTGGCACAAAAAGTTTTTACTTTTCTTCATATACTTCACGAAATGTTAACCACTTAAAGGAAAAACTTTTACTGTAACTGCATACTGGACTTATAAACTATAGGATGTACTATTATTTATTCCATTGTATTTGTCGGTTTTCCTTAAGTTTCCGGTTTGGTTCAAGGAACGACTTTTTAGGTGGTCACATAATTGACATATTTTGTTCAAATCTTAAATTTTTAAGTAAAGAGCAAATTTTTTGCTAATTTGACGTAATTTGTAATTTAAGGTATGATATTTTTAGTACATTTAAGCTTGAATGGGATGTAAAACAAATTTATTGGGGAAGAACGTAGTATTATTTGTAAATTAAAGAAACCGGAAAAAAAAAACAGCTTAAATAGCTAAAATTATGGATGGATTCGAAAAATTTAATTCAATGCACTAGCGTTAGTCAATAAATGTCTTTTGTATTTGACCAAACAGAAGATACGTAAGCAAAGGTGTCGAAAAAAGGCTTAGAGCTTAAAAAGGATTATAGTTCGAAAGAGCAAAGAGTTAATATCGTCAAAATGATTTGATCTTACATTTAAATCTATTTTATGTATTAAAAAGTTTACTAAATAGTCTACAAAATGTCATATTAATTTAATCAAAAAAATGTATTTTTTAGCTTACGAATTTGTTGTGTCAATTATATGACCATAGCTGTATGTATAAACATTATACGACTAATATGGGAAGAAAAGGTAAAGAATAAGGGGAAAGTTCGATTTTAAGTTACATTAGTACCTAGTTTACCGCATACCAATGGAAGTAAATTATAAAACTACATGAATATGATATATCTAGAGAGTACGTACATACATATGTATGTATATGACCATCTATTTAATAAGTTAATATTGACGGCTATGCCGTACTTACGGGAATCCATCGACGTCAGCTGACTGGATGACTGATGTGGAGTAGAATATGTGTATAGTCTTCCAAAAAGTATGCTTAATTTAAATCGTTAGGAATTGTAAGTGAAAGGTGTTTAAAAAATGAGATTAATCGTGTCATATCTACTAATTCCCAAGTAAGAACATGTTTGATCGTGTTGAGGCTGATCGACGGAACCGGCACAGGAGCATTGGCATCGTCAAGATCCATCAGCTCCTTAATGCGAATGCGGCGAATCTCCACATTGTTTTCCGAAAGCAAATAATCAAAACTCGTACAAGCTTTACTATTTCAATATTTGCACAGGCTGCATTGCACTCTAGTTCGGCTTCCGGGAAAAAAACTTTAAAAGCGCAATTAGGTGTGACCGTGGCTTACAAAAATCCACCTGGGGGTACTATCGGGGTATAGAATTTTTACCTTTCTATAGTTTTTTGTTGCTATCAATGGTGCTTTGCATTTTTCTTATGACATCTGCAACGAACACAGGGCTTGGTTGCAGAAAGATAAGATGTGATAAGATGATAAATGTTAAAATACTAACAATTGAACTTTTTCTATGTGAAATGCAGTCATAATTTAAGTTGGAGGTTGTGGGTGGTGCGGTTAAAGGTTGTTTGAGATATGGTCTCTGATTTAGTTTCTATTCTCTATTTTACTTTATATATCAAACGAAAATAATAACATTTTCTGCCAAATATCATACTATCTATAATGTAGCATTTTTGCCCTCAAAACATCGAATGAAGCAACTATCGATAGTTTCCCAGCTCTACCTTGGAGTAATTTTTCTCCATTTAAATTTAGTTGGATCTTTTTAACCGGAATTTGATTTTCAGACCCTATAAAGCATATATATATATTCTTGATCAGCATCAACAGTCGAGTCGATCTAGCCATGTCCGTCTGTCTGTCTATCCGTTTTTACGCAAACTAATCTCTCAGTTTTGAAGCAACATATCTGAATGAATCCTTGCAGATAGTCTTCTATATACTCCCACTCGTATATACATATGTCGGAAGGAGCCGGATCGGTGAACAATCATATAGCTGCCATACACACAATCCGTAAATTTGATGAAAAAAATTATAACTTCACTTTTTTTTTAACTTAGTAACTCTCGGTTATGCGCTTTGTATATAATTTCAGAATTTCGGATTTGTCAGTTTTTAACAAATTTCTACTTTGAGACACAAGCCTTCTATATTATTTCAGATTATTGTTTTAAATTTCATAAAAATCGGACGACTATATAATTTAGCTGCCATACAAACGATCGGTAAATGTGGAGTAAATTACATTTTTCTTTACACGTAAATATGAATATGAAAGTAATTCATACTATATTAGGAAGGGATACAATTGGAATCTGCAAGGGTATACAAACTTCGGTGTGCCGTAGTTAGCTTCCTTTCTCGTTACATTTAAAGTAAAATGTAATTTTCCTTCATATTTATCGATCGTTATAGTCGTTCGATTTGTATGAAATTTAAAATGAAATTACTTTCTTATTCATAGGCTGCAAATCAAGCTCTGTCCCAAGACCGACAGAATGGCTGAAATGAGCATAGGAAATGAGTAATTGGTAACATGTATTCTGCTCGATACCTTAAGTACTTATTTTTTCAATTTTATTCCCCGTACTACAAACTAAGTTCCTATACCTATTTATGTACATATATTCACGGTTTTTATTATTAAGACTTTAACTTGCTAAAAGGCGACCAAACTTCAGCACTTTTTGTGTCGGAATGTGAAAACTCCTAGCAACAGCAAGACGCAGGTGTGGGGTCGCGACCCGACCGCTTGGTAATCGAGAGTCGTGTGAACTCCTCGGCGGTTGTCGGGTGGATTCCCACCGTGTTCAGCAAGGTCTTCACTGTCAGTCCCGACTTGAGCGCCGCGGCAAAGCCCTGGATGACTTCGCCGGCCACTGGGCCGATGTAGTGAAGACCCAGGATCCTCTGGTCTCCCGACATCTCTGCCACCGCCTTTAGATAGCAGTGGCGCACGCTCTTCTGGGGGATGAAGAACTCCGTGGGCTTATAATAGCCATGGAACACCTCGATGTTGTCGGCGCCATACACCTCGATGGCCGACTCCTCGGACATACCGACGCAGGAGTACTCCAGAGGAGTAAACACAGTCGTGGCCACGTCTGCGTAGTCCATCCGCTGCGTGGAGCCGGCAAACAGGCGTCTGGCAAGCAGGCGGCCCGACAGGATGGCCACCGGGGTGAGCTCTGGGCGCCCGTGAATGATGTCGCCAACTGCAAAGATGTGTGGCACATTGGTGGCCTCCGAGGCGTCCACGACGATCTTGTCATTCAGGGTCTTTACGCCGGCGGCCTCTAGGTTGAGGTCGTCGATTAGGCCTCGTCGTCCGATGGCCCACAGCACTGTGTCGAAGACGTCGCTGCCGTCGGTCAGCGAGGTCGTGTTGCGATACCGCACCAACAGCCGACCGTCCGCCTGCCGCTCCACGGAGCTGGGAATGGTGGTGTTCAAGAAGCTAACGCCACGCTCGGCCATCATGGCGGCCAGGAGCTCCGACATCTGGCGATCAAAGCCGCGCAACACAATCGAGCGCACCATTACTGTGGGGTCGTAGCCGAGGCCCTTGAGGAAGCAGGCGCACTCCAGTCCGACGTACCCGGCGCCCACCACGAGCGTCCGCCCCGGCTCCCGCTCGTAGCTAAATATGTCGTCACTCGTTATGCCCAGCTCCACGGCGCCGGGGATGTCCGGGTAGCGCGGCCTTCCTCCCACTGCCACCACCACGTACTGGGCGGTCACCCGTCGTCTGTCGCTGTCTTGGCCTGGCTTTGCGGCGTACTCTATGGTGTGGCCGTCGACAAAGGTGCCCATCGAGTTGACGTACTCTACCTTCTTGTCGCGCAGGTCCACGCGCGTCACCCAGTTGACCGACTTAATGTGGTTTTGCACGGAGCGCACCAGCTTGCGCCAGTCGGGTCGGAGGTTCCGGTCGTCCACGTTCCATCCATAGGCCACCGCCTCGTGCACCGCTTCACCCAGCAGCGAGGCCTGGTGCATCAGCTTCTTGGGGATGCAGCCCACGTTTACGCAGGTGCCGCCGATGCCCCACTTTGTGCCAACAGGCGTGGGCTTCACGTAGTCAAAGCAGAGCACGCGAGAGCCACAGTCCGCCGCCTCCTTGGCGCAGGCCAGGCCCGCCGAGCCGCCGCCCAGCACCACCAGGTCGTAGTCGTAGTGCGGCAGTGAGCCTGCGGAGCGGCTCCACAAAAGAGCAGTGCGGCCCCGGATGAGGTCGTATGCTCGCAGCACTTTCAACAGCGACATTTCTATCTCTCAGGATGTGTTTTGATTTCGTAGGGCTTCGAATTATTGGCAAGTGTTGGAAAACTTAAAATTTACGACCCAGAACTGACAGCGTGTGAAAGCTTTAACTCTACTGAAGTTTTCATTTGAATGATTGCGCACCTCGGGTGGCAGTCAAATCTAAATCAGAAATGGAACCAAACGCTATTCCACCCCTATATGAGAATGGCGACCGATTTTCGGTGGAGTCCGTCAGGAATCTGGCCGGACGAAAGGACGATTCAATTTCAAAATGATTTATGTGGGTTTCTGGGCCAGAAAAGTGGGGTAAGTCTACTGCCATGATTGGCTCATCGGGGAACTAGTTCTGCGGAACTAATAGCTCTCGCTGGGGGACTCCCCTCTCTGGGCCTGAATCGACGAATATCTTACGCAAATTTTCTTCAGCCGCCAGAACACTTTCCTTCCGCCTTCGAGACCGTGCCTCAGTTCACATATACAAATCCAGTGAAATGGTGAAATGTCAGTTCCAATGATTTATGCTCCTCGGCCATGGACCATTTGGAATTTTTGGCAGTCCCGTTGGTAGCCAGCTTCCTGCTCTCTCCCCTCCAAGTAAATGGCGTTCTGGTCTGCTGCCTGTCCAGTCCCAGTCCCAATCCCAACCCCAACCCCAACCCACACCCAATACAAGTCCATGTCCATGGCTATCCTAATTTCTAATCTAATATTTTTGCTTACGAGCGCCGGGGCGGCGGGTGGGGCTGCAAGGAAATTCCTTGCCTCGGATGCTCGGCCATGTCCGTCGCCTGCTCTGGATATGATTTACTTTTGCGGTTTGTTTTTGGTGCGTTTAACCGCAAATATTTAATGGTTTTATTTCTCCGATGCCTGGACAGCCCTCAGCTGCGATTCATTTGTACATGTCCTGGAGTGCGAGTGTGTGCGTGCTGGGTATCTGTGCGTCTGCTGTTCTGTGGCATATTTATTAGTTAAACCAACGACCCAGTATTTGTAGCTGCGGCAAGGTTAAGCCCTTGACTGATGGCGACCCAGTTAAAGGCGGCAGAGCTCCAGCTGCAGCATTTAGTGCCTCCATTCTTCCAGCCCAGCATTCCAAGTCATCGCCATCTAACTTGACCTCAACCGCTCTGGGAACCTGCCGCTGTTCCCGCTGTTGGGTAGAAGGCACTTGAGGATACTGCGAGTGGGAGTCCGCCAAGCACTCGTTCTGCAGCTCCATTTACTCTGTCATTATTCTGGTCTATGCTATCAATAGTTTCAATGATAGAAGTTTAGAATAGCTTACAATGCTTTTATTTTATGATAAGATATTTGAGTAAATTATTTTTACTTTCAAAGAAACACTTTATTCTTTTTTGGCGTGTATAAAATTAGTATTAATTGATTATTTTCTCATTTATTTTTATTGGTATAAACATATACATACATACATTTGTGTAAAACGTAATTTAGGGTTTTCGGATTAGAGAGCTTTTAGGTCCAGATTTTTAGACCAAGGTCAGTTGTCTTTTAACGATTTGATAACAACTTTATATTTCACATTCACATACGTACTTTACACTCGATTGGACAACAATCCATTTGAGTTTGTAAATTTCCAAGTAATTTGATTGTTTACTCTCTTTCTTTTGCAGGTAAGTGGCTTCCACTCCCATTTGGGTGAGTACAATGACGATTATTTACAATATCTCTGGGGCTAGAAGCAATTTAAATAAACGAATTAAAATTTAAAAATTATCTAACAAAGAAACTTTGCCAAGGAAACGAGGGAAAGTCTCGAAATTGATGCGATAAAAGTTTAATTCAAAGTAAGGCTTTTCTTGGTCGGCAGACCTAATGTGCTGACAATCGTGGGATTCCAGGTACTCATACTTGGACCGCGCTCTTGGTATAATTTAAACTTGAGAATGACCAGAAATGGGCCTATGCTGCAAAAGGAACAGAGAATGGCACTGGCCTGGGCGGAGAATCACCAAGAAAACTTTTCAAAAAGTTGTAAAAAATGAAAAAGTTTCGCCAATAAACATTAAAAAAACTTTTGCTACTCGTCCCACCTCGCCATTTCGCCATTTTATGATTTGAATCGCTCCGCACCCACCAGGCCTGCTCTTTTTGTGGTGGCACCTGCCTAGCGACAAGTTTATCAAACCAAATGAAGCTCAATTTCGGAAAAGCCCAAAAAGTTATCTTTACATTTCTGTCTGTTGCCAGGCCAATGTCGGGGGCCACTTGGAGGACGAGTTCTTGGACGAAGAGCCCGCTCTTGGAGAGCGTAATCAGACAAAAGGTCAAATAATTCATCAAATATTAATTAAGTTTGCGCCTAATTAGTTTGATTCAGCCGCCTTTTGCCCGGAGACAGACATCAAAAAGGTGTTGGCTCCTGGCCCGAGGCGCAACTCTGCCAAAAATGCTGGCAAAGGGCTCAGCTTAGGACAGGACCTCTGCGATGGGCACAATTGCCCAATTAACGTCTAATGATGGCGAGAAGGTAAATGTAAATGCTGGGATCAAAAGTTAAACAATTTCACAAGCCAAATATTTGACAATTGCGTGGTCAGATCTTAGGATAAATCGAATATTTCTACTAACTAACAATGGCCTTAAAATCGAATGGCCCTAAAAAGTACAGAAAGAAAATTCAAATTTTTTTTTAGTTTATTTGCTCAAATATTTTTAGAAAGCAAACTTCGCAGCAATTATTTAATTTGTTGCCAATGTGGGACATAAAGTGTTCAATTCTTTTTCAATTTCCCCCTGTTGTGTCCACCGGTCCCTGGTTCCCCGAGCAAAATGTTTCATTCCATGCACAAATATTTAATTTCGTTTATTGAAGTATTTGCTGTTTGGTTTGGCTTTCGACCAGTTTATGAGGTGAGGGTGAATGTTAGAGGGGATTTCAAGGGAAGGGAAGCAGCTTGGACCACACACGTGCCTGGCCGCACGCAACTTCTTGACCAACATTCCTTTCCGAGCCAAGTCTTTACAAAACCGGAAGGCCTGGGCCGGTTTCGGGCTTTATTTGCAGTTGAATGTTTGTTTGCTAACTGGCCCCACTTGGAACAAAAATTTTATTAATTAATTTGAAATGGTTGATGTTGACTATGTTGTGGCGGGGATCCAGGATCGGCTGCCCTGGCAAAAGGATTCCATTTAGGGATTGGCGTCGAGTTCGATTAGTTTTTATAGGCAAAGTATATGAAACTAGGCTAGGTGCAGGGGATAGCTTTGATTTCGAAACCGAATTTGTTTGCAGAAAAGACCCCCTTTAATTGATTTTGCTTGGGTCTGCTCGAATTGGAGAACAGCCTGTGGCAATGACTTCAATTAATAAGGAGTCAGGATCACGGACTTATCTTAGAATAAACTATACTCATTTGTTTTTAATATTCATAAACCCATTTTCCCTTCTCACTCCTTCTGGCTGGTTCTCTACTCTGCAAAGACTATAAAAGTGGGCCATAAAAATTCCAATAAATGCGTAAACCCGAATCCTCAAAATTGGCCAGACATTGCCCAAACTCTAGCTTTACGAGCCTTCCCGCTCTCATGTTCAACCCCTCTCCGAAGCGAATAAATGACTTGAAAATGTTTTTAATTGCAGAGAAATATTTTGGGCAGATTACATAACTAGCATCGAGAGCCGGCCCGGCTCATAAAATCCTTCGCCCACACACAAATGGTTTGAGAGTGGGATATCGTTCCATAATGCCACATAAACCGTTTCGTATCCTGCATATATTTTTCTGTTAGGAGCCGGCCAACAACAACAGCAGCCGCAATTAAACCATAGCTAGCTCGGCAAAATGCTGTGCCCAGATACTGCCTTCCCGCCTCTCTGGTCTCTTCGATATCAAGTATACGACACGATGGCCACATTTTGTGTGTGTGGTAAAGTGCGAATTACAACACTTCCTGCTGGGATCTCGATTGTGGCTTTCTTTTAAGAGAACGACACTCAACCAAAGCCTTCTTTCGCTTTGTGTGCCGACGAAGTGGAAAGATTCTGGTCGGATTTTCGAGGTGGGAAGTGAATGGAGTCGTTTTCAGCAGCTTCAATCGTAATTTTCAATCCATTTATTAATTATAGCTGCATAATGTAAATCAAATCGAGTTGAAATTCTGCTCAATGCATATGCAGAGCTAGATGTGCCTAAAGAATTTGTGGATAAGAACTGCACAAAAATAAAAAAACAAACAATAGCTGCAGTAGGAAGCCCAACAATTAAATGTGCATAATATTAATAATAAATAGTTGTCTATAGAAAATTGAAGAACAATAGGATGATTGAAACAAAACACTAAATGTATGATTCTTATAAAACCACCATTAATAGTACCGAAACGACTTAACTTTTCATCAATTATAAACTGAAATTTGCATTTTTAATGGCTTTTTACATCGGTTTTGATTGTCTGCTGGTTATGTGGACTTAGGCAGAAAAGTGTTTGGCAGGCATTTAATTATCCCAGTTTTTGTGCCTAATGTTGATAGACTGTAAAATTGTTGCTCTAATTACGCATTTAATGCCATTAATTGACTAAAAAAATCATATGCAGTTTTTGTTGCGTATCTTTTGAGTTCGAGCCGCAAAATACCAATTCGACTAATCGCATAATCGGATTTGGCAGGGCAGGTCAATTGGCATGAATAATTTATGCCCAGACTGGTAAAGTTTGCATGGGAATATGATTCGCATTCTGTTCACATAATTCGGGACTTCCTCGGTGGACTTTAATAATTTCCACTGGCATCTACATCATCGTAAAACTTGAAAAAGTTTCGCTACAGGGAAAGACTCTACATGAAGAAGTTTTCCGTGTAAATGACACAGAGTGCGATGTGTAGTTGAGTGTTGCTCTCCGCCCGACCAGGGGAAATATGTATGTATTTCTGGTAAGCAGTTTACCTATTTTCCGAATTACCTGGCTGCCTAGGCAAAAGTTGAAATGCTTTTTGCATGTTTCTGTGGTTATCAAATTTGCCGCTGCCAAATGTGATGGCGAAGTGCCGGAGCCAACTACCGATGTGATAATGGACAGGTGTGCAGAAGTTTGATATGCGTGGGCCAGGGATTTCGCCCCCACACAATTAAGGGACACTTTAGGCCTCCTTGGAGCGACTTTCTGTAATGTCAAGCAAGTTACTTACGATGCTGAGCATGGCTACTAGAATACCTAATAGAGTTTACAATATCTCTGTGATTCATTTCAAAATAGCGTTTTTTTTTGTGAAAGTTCTACCGAATAGGCTTTCACCTTCGTTTATCCATTGTATTTTCTAGTACTTTCCATGCTTGAGTCAGCGTTTAAACGCTTCGTTTGGCTGTCGCAGACTCAGCCGAAGAGCCCACTTTTCGTTTCATACACTTAATCACACAAAACCCATATCGCAGCTGCCTCAGATACTATCGGATCCCCATGGGGTGTCCACTTGAACTTAACTACAATTTGGTCGCCCCATTCATGCATATTGATTATCTTGAACGGTTCAGTGCTCACTTACTCATCTTGAAAGGTGCCCTGGCCGACCCTTTCCTCTCTCTTTCTCCGTGTGTCTTCCCCTGGGAAGAACCCAAAACCCCAGTTTTTAATCATGCGTGGGTGGTCAGTTAGCCTTTGATTCGTCTTTGCTCATCATCCGCCCAGAATGGCCTTCTCCCGCCTTCTGTAATCCTGCCTCGCACCGGGGGATGTGGATGTGTGTTCATTTGGGGGCTACATCACTTTCGGGCTTCTTTATCCTTTCCCAGCCAGGGGCGGGCACTTTTCCAATCAACTTGAGAGTCCTTTCCCTTGTCCTTTTTCTTGCTGATGCTGACTTTGTGCCGATTTCATATTTTTCATTGGGCAAAATAGATATTTTTTAATGCCTTTTATTAAATCGGCTTAGATTTATTGAACACGTACGTATACACCATACACACACGTCGTGTGCATATATGTACACATATGAGGCTGGGTGCGTATGAGTTAAAACCTTTTCTCGAGAGAAGAAAATGTGAAAAGGAAAATTCCTTTATGGGTCTTAAAGCAAATTTTTGCTCATAGTCGCATAGCTTGCTTCTGGGGGAAAGGGTCAGCCGGCGGGAAGAAGGATAATCATATGTAATCTAATGAAGAGGATAACAGAGTAAGCCATATCGATTCTCAGATTCCGAGAAATGCTCGATAACTTCGGGAACTTATATGCCAAACTGATTTGGGGAATTTTCCAAATGTCACTCACTAAACGCCTACAAATTTGACACAATTTATTATGCATTTTCATTGTCCTTTTGCCCGGCTTGTGCTCCTCCTACTCCAAGGACACACCCACGCATAATGGTACGAGGACATTCCGGTCACTAATTGTGATTGATGCACTTTAAAATTGTTGGCAAATTATTATTGCCAAAAGGCATGACGGGTCGCCTCCCCCTAACCTGGCACCACCGCTCCCCTGGCCTAACTCAATTAGTCAACCTGCCGTCTGCTGTTGTTGCTGTTGCCACGAGCCCTGCTGTAGCTGACGTTGACGTTCCCTGACGTAGAGCGTCCCAGCGTCCCAGCGTCCCAGCGTCCTGCAGTCCTGGCCAACTGTTGCAACGAAATTACCACAAAGTTTTCTGTTTGCTGCATAATTAAAAAGTTTGAAAAGCTTTTGCCGAAACCAGGCAACAACCAGGAAGCTTGCCTCTCTCCGGCTCCTGCCTCTTGCATCCAGCTTCTGGCCCCTCGTTCTCGTCCTCCCTCGTCGGGCTGCGTGCTCCTGGCTAACTATTATAAACCAGCGGTTATGCGGCGGTTGCAGTTTTTGCATGATTGACAACCCAACAGCCCGAAATGAGAGCGAGGACGAGAAGTGCCGGGAAAAGAAGGAGGACGACGTCGAGGACATGCGGCTCATGGCACCAAAAGCTAGTCAAGGACATGCCCACGCATGTGCCAGTGCCCCTTTCGCCCCCTGCCCCTTCGCTGTGAAAATATTTTGAATTTTTATAAAAGTTTGCCATCAGCCGCCCGCAATATGTTTTCCTTTTCCATAAATGAGCTTTTGATAATTAATTTCGCTGGCAAAATGAAAACCAAAATCATTTGTGTTTCGCTCTTCGTCCTTCCATCTAGTTTGAGTTATATCTTGGAGGGTTCTGTAATTAGAATTTACCGCGTTCTGTGATCGCGGCCAAGGGCACCGAGGCAGACAATAAGTAAAAGCAAACTGGTGATTATTGTTGCCTAAACATTTGGCATTTGGCATTTATTTTAGCGATATTTAGACCTCCAAGCCTTGACCTCGTTCTTGGATCGTTGGCCAACTAATGACACCTCATTAGGGTTTCGCTTGGCTGTGCCTTCTCAAACTTTTACCAAAGAAACTATTTATGCGGGCTCCCCCAGCCCCACATTCCGGCAGTACCGCTCATGTATGGGAAAATTCACAAAGTGTCAACTTACCTGGCAGAGTAAGACGACAAGGGGGAGGCGGGCGACGGCGATGCGTTGCCTCTTGTCTCATTAATCATTTAAAGCAAACAAACAAACGCAAGTGGAGCGCAATTTGTTTTATCGTCAGTAGCTCCCTCCCAACATCCGCTGCCGACGCCCCGGCCCACAATCCCAGGTGGAGCACGTGCTGCCTTTGGTGCGGCGCTTGCCTCTGCACAGATTTTTCACACACAGCTATGCACGCACAGCTAGACACCTGACCGCATGACATTAAACAATTAAAATAATTACACAAACCCCTCACAGGATTTGTCTCACTTCACCGCTAGTTCCGCCCCCACTGGCCATTGCAGGGTGTGTGCCCTCCACTTCGGCACTTGGGAGTTCAATGAAACTAGCAGGATTCAATTATTTCTTTTATTAAACATCCACTAGTTTGCTAGTATTACATATTACATTTTCCTTCGGGTGATTGAAAACCACGGAATTGTTTGATAATTTGTAAATACGAGCCTTTTTATTCCCTATTTATACAAAGGACACAAAGTAGGTGGGATAAATCTCTTGTTTGAACTGAAATTAAACAGATTTAATTGGGAAGCCATTTGTTGACACAGTTTTTGAGTAAATTAAAGGTATTCCCTCGGGACGAAGTGCATGTATTTTTTTGAGTTTTGATGAAATTGTATAAATGATGAGCATCAAGTAATTAAAATATCAATTGTGTGCTTAAAATATAATTAGTTTTATAATAAAACATATTATTAAATTAAATAGTTTTATACTGGTGGTAGCTTGGTGGTTCCTCTACAAGTATATAAAATAATATTGGTGAAAAGTCTTACACGGAACCTGTGATTTGAGTTTTATTTTGAACAAAAAAATAAAAATAAAAATTATGAATAATCATTATATATGAAGTTCATTTTTTTAATCAAAAATGATTTTTATTTAAAATTTTTATTTTTTCCACACAAATGTAATGTCTACTTTTGATGATGAAATAACAAAATGTAAATATAAACATTACCATTTCATTTTTTAATACAACTTATAATGATTACGGTCTATGGTGTTATTGCAATTTTTGTTAATGGTTTCTTTTGTAATTTCAATATTTAAACACTTTAATTAAAATCTTTGGACATTTATCTTTGGACATGTGTTATATAGAAATCTTTTAAAGTAATATAAGTTATTACTTTACTTCATGAAACAGTTATAACATGGACATAAGACTTGTTTTGGTTGCCTAAGCCTGGAACACCGTCCAGCCAAACAATTTCAACTTCTCGTCCTATGTGAATGGGTCCCAGCTTACACAGTAATCACGATATGTATCATAGCATTGTTCAGTTAATTCTCATTCGTGTTTCCGTATCCCGTTCTTTACTGCAGCAAACTTTAAATGTCTTAATCCACGTTCAGGAGCAAGCTGAGGGCAAATTAATCTGCAGCGTCCGAGCCACTTTTAAACTAGAGCCAAAAGGCTTAGCTACCCTTACATGTCGGAGGACTGCCTGTCCCAGGACCAATCCCCGTTTCGTTTCCTTTTTGCTCCTGCCGGTTTAGCATGCTGCATTACTTGCCAAGGCAACCTGCAAAATGCCTGATAATGGATTATTCCATGCCATAAATGCAAATGCAGGCCAGGGCGCATAACTTCTCTCTTGCCAACGTGCTGGCCAGGAGCAGGGAGCAGTTAGCAGGGAGCAGGAGCAGCGGACAGGTCTCAGGCAGTTACCAGTTACCAACGATGACGCCATTTTGTGTAGCAACAGTTATGTGGCTGGAAAAAGAAACAACAAAGAAAGTGGTGCCCGGAGATGGGAAGGCGGCAGGTTTTTATGGCCACGGCAACTGCAGTCAACAAAGACGCGTAAATTATTTTAGATTTACATTTCTGCATTTCATTTGTGCTCGCTGCTCCTCGTTCGTCCTGCTTGTCCCCCTCAACGCCTCCTGGCCTCTTCTGACTGCGTTATTGTTGTCCGTCGCTGCCGCCGCAGGCAGGCGTTAAGCAAGACGGCGTCGGCACATAATTTATGCAATTTTTATGATTATTCATTATGAGCCAGGAAGCTCAGTTTGCACAGTGGGCCTCAATTTATTCTATACTATATACAGGACGTCTTTTGCATCCGTACTGGATAATTTATCTATTATATGGCGTAAATCAGCATCACCAGACGAGATAATTTAGAAATGCCTGAGGTTGAATATGTCATCCAACTGGGTCACGAGGAGTTACGTAATGCTCTCAGTGCAGATCAGGACAGAAAAAAGTGACAGAAAGATAAACAAAAAAAAAAGAACCTGTTCTTAAATTCATGAAAAAAAAACTTTATTTAAAAGCTACTTAAAAAAAATAAAAAAAAAACATTTAATAGATACATATTTTTTATTATTGAAGATTAGTTTTTTCTTCATTTGTAATTCATTACATTTTATTAGAAAAGTAACAGAGAATTGCAAATTTTTAGCTTGGCTTAACCCACTAAATATTCCTTACCTATATTTTATATTGCCCAATTTTAAATAAATAATAAAGTAATATCTGTGATAACATCCTTTGAAAATTTTACCTTATTTATGGACACCCACAGCACGGTGACCACTTCGGGTTTGTCATGGCTGCGCCGCATTTGTTTCATATTTTATGCATTCATATATATTTTTTTGTTTGCGCCAAACGGAAATGCAACAAAACGTTGGCATTTTTCCTCTACTCGGAGAAGACCAACCGACTCCCATATATTTTTTAACTAATTAGCATTAATTTAACCAACTGATAATCCCTGCGGCTCACCCACATTTCCTCCTCCACTCGGACTACAGTTTCGTTTTCGTTTTCAGCCTTTTCTCTTTCCATTTCCTTGGCCATGTAGATGAATGTTAATTCCTGCCAGCCCCTGATCCTGCTCCTCGTCCTCTGTCTGTTTCCTGTCCTCCCGCCGAGCAAGTTGTTGATTGCGTTATGGGCAAAGTTAATAAAGTCATTTGCATCTTTGCATTAAGTGGATCAGTTTCAGGTGCTCGGATTAAATGCATGGCGCATTTCCGATTAACATATTGTTGTCCCCCTTTAGAGCATTTGCTGTATGCTCATACTAGATGACTAAAAGAGGAACCCAAAGATTTTTTTGAAAGAAATCGTTTGAACGCACTCACTCAAGTTGTTAAACTTTTTTTTTTTATAGTATAGTTTATATAGTAAGTATATATTTATTCAAATAAAACTATAAGGAACGCAGAGGATGAACTGTCCAAAGAATGAAGTTAAAATAGACCACTGAATGTGTAGCTGTTCATATTAGATCAACGTATTAACTTGCATACCTGATAAAAATGTTCGGCTTGCCTTAAAGAAAATATAAGAAAATAAAAAAATCCACATATACCTTTTTCCATGAGGTTTATGGGTCATTTCTGGGAACAACAACGCGGCGAAAAAATTAAAAGTTCTATAAAATAATTTTTGTCAGCATAGTAACTTTAGGAAATATTCTAATAGATCAAATTTGAAAGCCTTTAGCGTATGCTTAAAATGATTTCGAAATATTCGCATGCATTTTCGCGTAAATGCGATTTTTCATCATTTTGATAAAAAATATCATAAAACGAGAAAGGAAGCTAGCTTTGGCACCCCGAAGTTTGTATACCCTTGCAGATTTAAATTGCATTTAATATAACTTAACCCAATCTTATTTAAAATAAATTACTTTCATATCCATTTTATTTTTACAGTTTTGCATTTTTTTTACATTTTTACATGTTAAGTAAAATATATATTTTTTCTCCACATATACCGATCGTTTGTATGGCAGCTATATGTTATAGTCGTTTGATTCTTATGAAATTTACAACAAAATTCCGAAAATATGAAAATATGAAATACTAGTATCTAAAAGAAGAAGACGTTATGTTGAAAATTGACAAAGTTATAATTTCTTTTTCTAAAAAATTGAAATATATTCCTATTATTAATTTTTAATAAAAAACTGTAGAATAATTATGAATTTTCAATTCTTATACAAAAGTTGATTTGATTTTTAATTTGATTTTTTTTTTTTAAATATTAGATAATAATTTTTATTTAAAACAGTTAAACTTTTATTTTAAAATTAAATTGAAAATAAAAATTGAATTGTAATATAATTTAAACGGAGCGGTGTACTTTTTGCAAAGTTAAACATATACCTTATAATCTACGATACGAAATTTATTAGAACGTTGATTAATAATATTAATAAAAATATCCGATGTTTCAGGTATCGGTATTTGTGTTAGGCATCAACAGCCGAATAGATCTGTCCATCTGTCTGTTTTAACTTATGTTAACTTTTCAGTCTATCGATTGTTAGTCTAAAAATTAATTATATTAGTCTAATAATAAATTAAAATCTTATGCGGTTTTACCTAAAAATTTGAAAAAGACTATGGAGCGGGACTTGGAGTCGGGAGTTTATTGGAACTTGCATTTCCCCCAAGATTTATGAGTAATAGGAGCAGAAGTAAGCCATTTGCCAGAAATTGAATCTTCGGTAGTCTCACTCTCTCTAAGAGGACACAAGCATGAAATCGAGCTGGAATAGAAGATAGGGAGCCCGACAGAACGAAGAAGGTAGCCGGAGGGGAAAAGTTGTTTCCGTATGCATTGACATGTGTGTGGGCAATCGGATGGCAGGTGGATCCCGCTCAAGCTGCAATCGCTTTTGCTTCCTCGAGCTTGGGAGCCGAAAAGAAAAGGTAAATACTTTGTGGTATTCCTCCTTTCGCCTTTTGTCGCCATTACGCTGAGTGCACTGGCCCCGCCACGCCCACTCGCTCACAAAAGGATGATGATGGAGCCGCGGAGGGGGCAGGGGCTGTCTCCAGCTGCATTTTTCATAGCCACTGCTGCTTTAGCGATTTAATTTAATCAACTGAAAGCGCATTTGCAGCTTTGCTAACCGCTCACACACACCGAATAGACAGGGACCCACTCACACGCTGGCTTGCTCCGCAGGACCCGAGCATTATCCTCCGTGCTGATGCTCCTCGACTGTCTTCGTTTTGGGACATCGCTGTCATTCAACGTACCTCCCCGCCAGTCCTGCCGCCGGGATTGAGGCATCTTAGCTGGCTTCCCTGAGTTTTCCCGGCTCATTGCAAATTCAATTTTTGTTAGCTTTTCATTCGGATTATTATCAAGACAACGAGCTATTAGCTTTTCCTTCGATTATTTTAATTGCTTGACTAGTTGAACTACAAAAATCTGCTTTTAAAAATGGATTCTAAAGTGTAGAGATTGCCAGATAACAAGGGTATCAGTTAACTAAAAACTAAAGCTATTAGTTGTTGAACTAACAATAATTACTAGTATTTAAATATACTATACTCATTATTAGTAATAACAAGTGAAGCGTCATGACATATAGCCAGCAAAGTTGAACCATCATATTATAAAAATTTTACTCTAGAGCTCTTGAGCTTCTTTCCAAAGTTTTAAACCTATTGATATTTAATATTTAAATATTCAGTTTTTGTCATATACTCAAAATCAGATTGAACTTCTTTCTTTTCTTGCGATTCAGTGATAATTAAGGACTTTGTGGCGCACGTCGGATAAATAACAAGGCAGTTAATAGACAATAAACAACTTTCATTGTATTATAAGCTTCTGCAACATTACGTTTGTGTTTGAAATACCTGTAATATAATTATTTGGAAAGAGTCCCTAATTACGTCCCTGCGAAGCCTGGCGATGACTGTTGCTCTGCCGGCAGCCTAATCAGCGGCTAGACACAACAAGTGCAGAAACACTCGCAGGAGCACACACAGCCACACCCACGCAGCCAAGCAAACGAATGGGCGACACGCAGATTTACACTTCACTACACTGAACAACATACATAGCAGGGAAGGCAAAGTGACGGCAAATTTGCCTGCACATTACCAATGACAACAAGCCCGCAGGGCTCCCGTCGGGGGCGGGAGAGGAGGCGGGAGCAGCCCTTGCCCGGATAATAATGATCCCGAAAACACCAGACACGCAGCGAAACAAAAAGTGGCAGAAGCTGGAAAAGTCGAGAAAAAATGAGAGCAGCTTCAAAACTGGCAGCACTTTAAAAACTGCACGCTCCCAGTCCCACACGGCCGCCGGTCCCAACATGGCTGCAGGAGGACTTTCATTGCGGACTGGGCCCGGGAAACTCTGTTTCTGTTGCAGAGCGCCAAAGTTGGCCTAAGGCCAGCAAAAAATGCTATGTGATGAGCGGAGTCGGCGGCGAACTGACAGGATCCCCGCAGCCTCCCCCAAATCCCACTCGGTGGCCCCCTGGGGGTTTATAATTTGTAGCTTTGTTGTTGCTGCTGATGCTGCGGTTTCCTCTGTCTGTTTTTTCCTGCGGTATAATTTTCATTTGAAATCGCGCGTAAAATTTGCACGCATTTTGAAGTATAATTTGACATTAATTCGAAGCCCGCGGGACAGAGACGCCGCCTTGCCACGCTCTGTCTATCTCCCTTCCGTTGCAGGATAACTTCCCGTGGCATTCTTGTTGGGATGAAATCGAAACGGGCCCTTGAAACTTTTCTTCCTGCCGACCGGGCCCGCTTTTGGCGATCGGAAAACTCATTAAAGTGCACCAAAGTCCACAGTCCACAGTCCGGCTGTGGTAGAGGGGGAGACCTAACCGCCAATTAAACTCGATTCGTTTCACAACAGATTTGGGTTAGCTCTCATTGCACTTCTGTCTTTTCAGGGCCCACCACCGCAGTCCGCAGTCCGCAGTCCGCATAACCATAACCAAATTTATTTAAAAACTTGAAGCACGAACGGGGAAAAGAACGAAAGCTGCTGCACAAATGCTGCCAATTTGGGGCTGGCGAAGGGGGAGGCCTTGCCCCAAAGAATTTCAAACAATGAAGCTCAGCTCTGGTCAAAGGCAAATACCACTGATTGTGACAATCAGCGTGACAATAAAATTGGCGCCCAGGAGCTGGGATTCTGGGATTCGGGGACTCGAATGGGGATCTGGACTTGGTTTGGGATTGAGATTGGAATTGAGGCTAAACGCTGGCAACAGCTGGCATCGGGAAGGCGGAGAACTGGGGCAGCTTTAAAACTTTGACAATTTCCATGACCCCGCAGTGCGACGGAAGAATTTTAAAATTCCAACATGTCAGACTGCCAGCGGGGAACGGAAGCGGTTCGGGGAATGGGCTGGGGCGTGGCCAGCAAAATGACAGCCCGGTGACACGCACAGACCAACTGTCACACCCGCTGAGCATGTGTGTGTGTGCGTCTAACCCTTGCAAAAATCTTTGCGAAGTAAAATTTTCAGAAATTGCCAGGAGAAAAAAGGGCACAGGAAGGCAAGGCGAACGCAAACATTAAAGGCACACACAGCTAGATGATGACTTCCCCGCCAGGCATCCGTGGTCCATTCCGTAGCTGCTTGTACCATTATCTAAGCTAACAAATTGTCAACACGTACAAATGCGTTCACTCAAACGTAAACGGGGTAATAACCATTTTTCGTAATAATTTTATGTCACAACAAATCTAGGTTATACAAGCGCTCTTCCCCATTCGCAGCAGCTCTGTTTGCTCATCCTCGAGGACAGGCAGGGCAGATGGGCCCCGTCAGAGAGGCTCCGTCATAGGATCGAGGGTGAGTGCGGTGGAGCAGTTATCCCTGCCATGCTAATGTGACATTGAACACCCCGGGCAGGCTGGCCCTGCCATCCGCATATGGGATAGCACTGTTCCGGCTAAGTGGTGTGGGATACGTCGGGCCGGACTGCGGCTACGGATACGGCAGGGTCGGGAGGATCTGCCTATGCCGAGGCTCATTGGTGCAAATTGCTGGCTCCCCTCCGGCGCTCAGCACTCCTCAGGAGTCTGCAGTCCTGTCGGGCTCTGAAAGAGTTCTGCCGGCTGCTGCTGCTGCACCGCGCTAAGATATAAACTAAAGTTGTCACGTAAGCAAAGTTTATGGCCAAAACGAAGCTAAAGAAGCCGAAAGAAGTTGAATTCGCAGAGACAGAAGCCCAGATCCCGGCGACTTTGCAGCAGCTTTTGGCAAATGACAGCATTTCGTTGGACACGCGCCATGCCACCAAATCATCCGCAGACCAGCCCGCCGCCCGCCTCTGTCCCAGAGCCAAGCTCTGCGTCATTCCCGATCCCGCCAAGACGATTTGAGCAATTGCGTTTAACATTTAGCTGCTCCGCTGGGCTGCTGGTGGGAGGGCAGGGGCGTGGCACCGCCACTGCCACTGCCACTGATTGACCAAATGATAGACAGACGACACGAGGCACGGACTTTCCCCCACCCATTCGTCGCCACTTCCCGGGCTTACATCTTGCATTTTTGCCTTTGATTGCAACTTTCTTTTTGCCCATTTAGCACGTTCTGGCATTTCGTCGATTCCACTGGCCCGTACTTCTTTCCCTCCAGTCACAGTTAAATATTTCAACGGCGCCTGGCAATTGCGCAATTTGTATCTTTTCTGGTAGTTGGCAACCGTCCGCGCTTCTTTTGAAACCTCGAATGCGGAAAAATGCCGGAAAAGTAGGTCGCTTCGCCTACCCAAGGCCCTGTTAATAATTTCGCAATCGTACATTAATATTCATTGAAGGCGAAGCTTTGAAAACTAAGTTAACAAACCGATTTTAGGAGGACTGTTTTTCTGCGATGCCAGATTAACTCTAGCCTCTTTGGTACATTGTCGAGAACTAGGTTACACTTAAAATTGTAGCAAAAGTCACAGTGATCTATCATAATACTAATCTTTAATGAACCCCAATCTCGTATTAATTGGATCTTTAAAATGGCGAATATTTTCCCAGCTACCAAACTCATCATGGCCAAATTGGCAAACGTCGAGAGCGTCGCCTAATTGGATTTTTGACAAGTGTGCGGCGGGACCCTCGACATTTGCGACAGCTTCGACATCAAGGCCGGCGATTTGGCCCAAATCAACATTTCATGCGAAACGTTCATGCATTCCGCACATGGCCTCTGCTTGTGCATTTATGAAAGCGAATGTGCAATTTGGCAAATTAATGGCCAAATTAGCGCAGCATTTTCGCCGAACATGAAATCGGGCAAAGTAAGTTTTACTAATTAAACGCGCTTTCAATTAAAACCCAATTGCAAGCAGTCCGCGCCCGGTGCCTTCTTCCCCTGGGTCCAAAGGTATCTTGGCAGTTCATTAAAGTGACGGCAAAGGGTCCCTGTAGGATTCCTAATTGAAGGCTGGCACCGCAAGCGCTCAAATTTTAAGAAGCCCAATATGTAGGCATCAATTATTAAGGACGCAGTTCCTGCGGTCCACTTGCCATTAACCCTTGAGAAGGGCAAGTGCGGAGCTCAGATTAGGAAAATATTTGCACACAAGCACGTGGCACGTTAAAACAAAAACCCCTGTAAACAGGCTCTGATTGTATTTGCTTAGCTGCAGGAGGCACGTGTGTGTGTCCTACGTCATCGATTCCTATCCCTTCTTCTGGGGCACATTCCTCCCCAGATGGTTAATATGTTGCGCACTTGCAATCTCACTTGTGGAAGACAGACTCATTTCCGTATTGTCCTTGTTAAATTTTACATACTTTTGAAGAAAAAAGTATTCGTAAGAAGTTCTTCCTACTTTCTATAATGATCTAATGATCTGTCAGAAGCCTGTGGGAGAATCAGTCTCATAAATTCATTTCCTTAAATTTACAGAAAAACAAGAAAGAAAGCTAACTTCGGCACGCCGAAGGTGGTATACCCTTGCAGATTCCAATTGTATAAATTATAATCTACCCCAATATAATAAAATATGAACTACTTTCATATACATACAATTTTTACAGTTTACATTTTTTTTAACGTTTTTTCACATTTTTACATGTAAAGTAAAATGTAGAAGTAGAAGAAATTATGTTGAAAACTGACAAAGCTATATTTTTTTTCTGAAAATTTTACGACCGTTCTTATGGCAGCTAAATGATATAGTAGTCCGATTTTTATAAAATTAAATCCAAAAATCTGAAACAATATAGAAAGCACATAACCGAGAGTTGATCAAGATATGTTAAAAAACAGTGAAGTTATAATTTTTTTTCAACAAATTTATGGATCGGTTGTATGGCGGCTATATGATATAATTGACCGATCCGGCTCATTCCGACTTATGTACGAGTGGGAGTATATAGAAGACTATCTGCAAAGTTTCATTCAGATAGCTTTAAAACTGAGGGACTAGTTTGCGTAGAAACGGATGGACAGACGGACAGACGGACAGACGGACATGGCTAGATCGACTCGGCTGTTGATGCTGATCAAGAATATAGATACTTTATAGGGTCGGAGATGACTCATTCACTGCGTTGCAAAAGTCTGATTGAAATTATAATACCCTGCAAGGGTATAAAAAGTTATGTTTATGTTGGTTGAGACCGAAGAGACAAACAAGACCTTTGAAACTCAACGAATAAGGATTACAAGTAGATATTTATAAAGATATCGAGTTTGGAGGCGAAGAACGAGTGAAGACGACGAGTTATCATCCAAAGATGGAGAGGGACTTGACTAGATGAACGACACGGCAATACAAACGAGAGAACGGGACAAAAAAAACTAAAAACTAAAAGAGGACAAATGATGACGAGAGAGGAGATCAAAGTTGGAGCTAACAACAAAGAAGAGCAACTAACAACGCACAATAGCTCATTTTCTTATTTTACGTTGCAAAAGTTATAACTTTTTATAAAATTCAGTTAATCAAATAAATTAAACGGCCTTCTTATAGGGAAACAAAGAGGAAAAATTAGATTTTGCTATGAAAAAATTGAAATTTATCTTTATCTTACATCTACCGATCATTCATATGGCAGCTGATGATATAGTCGTCCGATTTTAACTAAATTTAAATAAAAATTTTGAGGTAATCTATAAAGCTTATATCCCTGAGTAGAGTAACATTTTTTTAAAACAAATTTCCGATTGCTTTAATGTCTGGTAAATGATAAAGTTGTATAATCCGATCTCTTCCAACTTATATAGTAGTGAGAAACCGTACAAAGGTATACAAACTCTTTAAGCTATGTTCACTTGTGGGATTTTATTTCTTTTTTTAAGCTGTCTGACTTGAAAGAGACATTACATTTATTGTAATTAAAATCCAATTTGTGCTAATTTGGAGCGTTTGTTTCGTATTACGCGACGGGCCACGCCCTCGCCCATTCCACCTCCACCATCCTCGAAGGACGCGATTGTCGACAAATATTGTTGCTGAAAGCGAATTCACCCGAAGAAGGTAGCGCCATATAGCGACAACTAATTACTGGCCTAGAGATGGCAGAGGCGAATCAGGGAAGAACCTGGGACTGCGGCAGGATAAAAAGAAGGAAATGTTGCGACTATGAAAATTAATTGAAACGCTTAGACAAAAGTTAGGAGCGACAAGCACTTAATGTGTTTAATACAACTGCCGCGGAGTGGGAAACATGTGAATAAAGTCGAGCGAGCGGAGAAGAGCGGCAAGGTAGCTGGAAGCAATTTAAATCTTACTAATTACTTGGGCGACAAATTGCGCTGGGCGACAGGATAACACTCGGCTGGAGACGACCCGGAGTCTCTCCAGGGACCCGCAGGCGTCGGGTAAGAGGTGTCGTCGACTATTTTGAAAAATTAAGTGTCATTTGGCTGTCTCATGGGTTCATTGTTTTCGACGTGTCTAAGTTTATGAAGCAGCTTCTTGGGCTTTTCCGGTGTCTGTTGGTACCCTGAAGTCGGGATTTTTAGGGGTGTCTTGAATGTATATATGGCTCCCTAGAGTTGGTATTTATTCATCCAAATTTCACTTGATCTTTTATTTAGTTAAGGAACTGCTGGGCAAGGAAAGGCTAACGTTTCGCTAAGGTTTTATAACGAGCAAAACCATTCTAATGGGTAACTTTTGGTCGGACCAACGGATTCTATGGGCATCCTGAGGCTCCATTTTGTATCCCCGAGCTCCGCATGTTTAATTTTCGCTTCTTAACTGGATTCGCCTGCAGTCTCAGCTCCACCGGCAATGGCGCTAGTTAAGCGTAATTAACAGGGCGGCTAACTGAGCGGAGTGAGTGAATGTAGATGAGCTAGGTAGTGGCTGGGAGGTCAGTCCCTCTCCTGGACATTAAATATTAATTGGCCTCATCCACTACCCTTTCTAGGCAGGGGGACCTTCGGTTTCCTATATCGAGATGGGATTGAAAATTCGGTTGGTGGCAGCGATACCTTGGGTGATATGGAGCAGAGGATCCGGCGTCTGTCTGTTATTTCCTGTTCGGTCAATAAATTCCATCCAAGTGTGTCCTGCAGCCGGTCGGGCAGCTGGTTTGGCTGCGGCCATAAATTCATAGTTTGTCGCAACAAAAGTTCATTATTTCTGCAGTCTTGGGCAACTTTTCTTTCGGGCAGCCGAAAATAAACAGCAGCCGTTGCCCATCTCCCATGCAGCTCCCTTCGGGAACAATTGAAAATCTTTTTAAGTAATTTCCACACGTAATCCAACATTATTGCAGTTTTTCCAGTCTGGACTCGGCCGGGGAGAGGCGGCTGAACCCAGCCCAAATAACGGGGCAGAACCAAGGGAGGAAGAGACGGGGTAGGATGCAGGATGCAGGCTCCCAGTTCCCAGCTCCCAGATCCCAGTCCTACCCCTCCCTTTGCCCATCCGTGTCCTTCGTTGTCGTAACAAATTGCAGATGGCGCATGTTTTTAATTCATTTCAACAGTTACTCGGAAGGATTCCGTTTTTGTTGTTTGTTATCCATACGGCTCCATCTTCGTCTCCTTCTGCCGTCCTCTTTCCTTTATTTTCGCAGTAAAACAATAAATGCAGAGGGGGATAAGCGGGCCCTTCATATTGAGTAATGTGTGTGCTTATGCGAATGAATGCTGAGAATTGCATAATTGAAATAGCCAGAGCCAGGGAGGGGCTGGGGATCGATCCCAGCCGGGAGAGGCTCTCCTTCAGGAACTATCCCGTCCCCCACTCCAGAGGGATGAAATCAATCGGAAACATTTAGTTGCCTTTGAATAAGTTACGAGTATTGCGCAAATAAGCCTGCGACAGAATCGACGAGAGCGACGATTGAAAACAATTTTCACAACAATTACGCGCCAAAGTGAACCGAGCGCTTTTCCAGAAGGGCCGTCGTTGTCCTCGTCCATAATTGATGCAGAATTTACTCAAAAAGCACGTATTTGCTGGCGAATTTATTGCAAATTGAATTTGTTCGGTGATTGCCGCGAGTGGGAACCTTTCTGGAGTGCGGAGCGCGGAATTATTGGGTTGGAAAGCGATTTAGCTGCCTCATTATGAGCTGCTTATTGCATCCCATAAATTCTGAAACGCTCGGCAATAACTCTGCGACGCTCCGTCCAAAGGAGCATTTTTTAATTATGCGCTTAAATCCGCGAAAATTAAAACATAAATCCCGTGTGCTCTGGCGAAAAAAGAAACTCTGCAACACCGCACCGAATGGCGATGGAAATTATGCCAAACGCATGCACTCGCGGGCGGGCCTGAGCTGGGGGCTAACTGCAAACAACAGCAAAATACGGAGAGGTCGTGCTCGGCAGCTCATTTTAGCCAAGTTAAGCTGCCTTCATTATGTTCTAAACTATGCTTTATTTGCTCAACTGCGTCCGCCCCGCCCCACTCCTGTTGCGAGGTTGTTGAACATTTATTGATGCTTGGCTTGGCATTATGGCCGCCACACCACTGCAGCTCCTGGGCGGGATTTGCACGCGGGATTAATAAGCGACGATGCTGCGCCCGCAGAGCGGAGTCAAGCGGATCCGGATCCGGATCCTGGTCCGTGTCCGGATCGCCAGGACTCGGAGCCAGACTGAAAGACCACTTGCAACTTTATTAACTGCGCCTTATACCTCCATAATGCTCCGGGGCGGGCCAGACCACTCCATGGGCTTATTAGTTTCGTTCGTATTACCTCGGAAGCTGCTGCTTTAAAATGCAGTCAGCCCTTGTCGACTGCATCGCCAAGTGGCTCAAGCTCCGGCTCAAGGACCTTTGCGAGCCAGAGAGCTCCGGCACAGTCCTCGTGCCATTTTGTCAACAGCCAAAATCGAGAAGAAGCGAAAACTTTTGCCGCTTGTTTGTTTTCTGGCTGGCTGTTTGTCGTTTATTATTATTATTTCGGTTGCCCGCCATTCACTGCCCACTAACCGGTCTCTAGCTGCGCTTTATTTAACTTTGGGCAGTTTGATGGCAGGAAATAGAATTTTAATGGATTTTGTAATATCCTCGCCAGCGACGGCGACGGCGACGACAGCGACAGCGAAACTTTGCGTCTTCCAGTCCGCTTTAGTTTTCGCATATTTTTCTGCCGTTTGCCTCGGCTCGAGCCGCGGGTTTCGTGTTATTGACATTTTCCCTTGCCTAAAAGAGTAGCGACGGGAGAGAGTGCTGAAAACACGGCATAAGGACGAAAGCTGGGCGGATTAATTAAGTTTTGGTGGGTGAAATGGTTTGCATTTGGTGCCTGCATCTGGCACTGTTGGCTTAGTAGTTGTCAATGGAAACCGGACCTGTTTCAGGGCCAGAGCCCCCACTTATCGCATCCTGTGACACATAGACTTCCGATCACCGACTGGCCAGCAATTTAACGTTTCATTAAATTGTTGTCCGGACAGATTCGATTCCACTTGTCGCTGTCCATCCTCGGTTGTCTGTCAGGAGGCGGAGTAAGTAAAAAGCGAAGGATGAAAGCCGAGACTTAAATTTTATTAGCGCAATTTCTCAACTTTTTACGGGCGACGACCAGTGCTGGAGGGAGGAACTGTTGACAGGCGGCGCCGAGCAGGACAAGGAGGCAACTGTCAATGAACAGTTAATATTTTTGTGATGATGTACAATATGTCAATGACAGGCCGAAGCCTGCTGGCACTTCCAGGATCTAGATCTCCCCGGAGGGAGGAACCCGCCCGGCAAGACGCAATTTAGTTTACAAATTACACGACGCTCTCCTGTCAGAGGTTGCCTGACACGACACTTTCTGCGGAGTCGGCCCACTAATCGTCTCAATTAGGCATGGATTTCTCGATTTCCCCCGAGCCACCGTACCGGCCTGCCCTAAAAAATTATCAATAAATGCGAAATGCGGAATGGGAGGGCGAAAAGGGGCTGCGAGTTCGGGGAGCAGATAAAATTGGCAAAGACCCGCAGCAATTTTCCGGTTTCGATGTCGGCATTGACATTGTCATCGTCTGCCCGTCTCCTGGATTCCTCGACTTGACTATGTCCCCTTTTCACCATTCATCAAGCGGTGCGGGGGCGTGGCAGGATGGCAGAATGGCAGGATGCCTGATGGCTGAGATGCCCGCAGCTGGTGGGCTGCCTTTGATCGTTTGGCGTTTTTGTAGCTCATATTTTGTCCCCCCAGTACTCCGTCAGCAGACGTATTGTCCCGGCCATTTGCTACCCCAGCTAGTAGCTCAGGAGTATTTTTGCCACTGTTTTTATATTTTCGTATTCCCCTACGAACGTCTGTGAGTGTGGGCGTGGGTCTGACGTTGATGATTTTTCATTGCTCGAGTTTTAATTTTACACTTGAGTTGAGTCCGACGCCGCAACTGCTCCCCTCAGCCCTGGGAAACTCACCCCTGCTCCTCGACCTCTCGACCAAGGAGAAGTGAGGTCGAGGCCAAAATCAGTAAATTAGAGCCAATGTGGCCCATGCATCGCCTTTTAATCGATATGGGCGGCAGCGGCTTTAAGCTTCAAGCCCCGTCGAGTTCACTGAACCTTAAAGCCATTTCGTCCGAACCCTTCGTCCTAGTCCCGCTTTAAACCTTCCGCTTTTCGGGTTGCAGGATCGGACGGGGCTGGCTTGTGATTTATGGCCGCGTCGCGAGCTGCTTTGACACCGTCCGACGTTTGACAAGAGCTCTGCCAGCACTACTCTGCCCAGCTCCTCCTCCGCTCCGATCCCCCCGGCTCTGCCCCCGGACTCCACCCGGCAGCAACGTTATGTAAATGGCTCAAAGGCTGCCCGGCAGCCGGCTCTTTGCGCTTGTTTAGCAGGTTGCAGATAATTCATCGCTGACATTGCGTACCAATTTAAGGGTTGAATGATTTGCCCAGCAGGAGCTGGCGAGTCCTCCAACTAAGGGGTTATGGCTGCCCTGGCAGGAGGGGGCGTGGCTGTCTGCTGCTAACTGGGAGCGCCGTCTGGCCCTTGTGGCCATGGCAGTGTCAGTGGCAGTGGCAGTGGTAGTGGCGATGGCCCTGAGAGCCACGGCTTTTGTGGCTAGTGATTTAGAAAAAAAGGTCATCCGGCAAAAGTTGGTCGGCCAGCTTCGTCGGTGACATGTGTGCCACCTTTGGCCCCTGCCCCCGCCGGGCTGCTTAATTAGACACGTGAGTGAGGAGGAGAGGTCTGAGTCGCTTTTTTCAGTCTCTGGGTTTAACTCTTTAAGGCATATTTATGGGCGCTCGCCACTCGTGTGGGTTGCTCTTAATTGCAGCAATTGAAATTAAGTGTTTGTCCTTTTTGGCCAACTCCTGGGGTGGGGTCTTAGTGGGGAGACAATCGTCCGTGCCATTTATAACCTCGTTTCGGGCTATCACACTGCTGGAGGGATCTGGGGGAGGAGGAACAGGATTACAAGCCCCATTGTTTCGAATGCTAATGAGGCCATCTTGGGAGATTTCAGCTGTTAAATATTCTATGGATTAACGGAGTAGGACCGGGGTGTCTTACAGTTAAGTAGACTTTCCTGCGTCATTGCATTTAATTTCAAAGTTTTGGCAGTATTTCCAGGAGCTTCTGCCGAAACTCCAGCAAACCTCGGCAAACTTTTCACATATGTATCAGCAGCCATATTTCCGGGCTTTCCTAGGTAATCACTGCGACAGTCTGGCCAGCAGCCGGCCATTGCATGCACGAGTCGGAGATCCGAGGGCCAAGTCAAATGCCTTATGACAGTCCGGGGTGGCTGTGCCAGTGCCTTGGGAATGGCCATTAATGATGGACACGTGACCGTGCAATGATTTCCAGCTCAACCTTGTCACATGCGCTGCCGGAGGAGTTCTTCCTCCAGCGAGTGACATAACCGGCGCTTCCTTCAAGGATGTCTCGCCTCGCTGGTCAGCCCAGGGCTCGTGATTGGTATGTGTGTGTGTGTTTGTATTTGGTTTCAGGCAACGTGCAAAGCTGCCGTTGATCCTTTTTGCTCCTTAGCATTTTCACTACTCCTGCTTTGGCTGCCTCCGCCAGCCCGCTCCATAACTGGCTGCTGTGGCATTTGTTGTGTGGCTCGGATTACGCGCTTCACTTAAGTGTGCTCAGTCGCTTCCGTTTCCTTTGTCTCCAGATGGGGCGGGACCCGCAGACTGAGTGTTCTTGGATTTCTTTCTGGGCTGGGAGCGTATGGATTTCCTGTGCCAGAGCTGTGACGGGAGTGTCTTCATTAATGAGGGGATCGCTTCGCTGCCTCCGGTGGATTGTATGTGACAATTTAAATTGCTCCACCTGGATGGGCCAGGCCACTGTTAAGACTCGGTTCAGAAACTAGCGACACCCCGCCTTACGTCTATTGGCAAATCCCAGAACGTATGCCCCTAATCACTGACATCCGATGATGTCACACGCCTCGTTAATTCCCATCCAAATGCTCAGCAAGGCCAGCGGCACTCGCCGGACATGTGCGACTCATTAAAGTGGCGCTGGCTGCAAAAAATGTGCGAATCCGGCAATCGCACAGCTACCAAGGCTTACCAGGGCTGGCCCGAGCTAACCGGAGCTTCGTTGCACGGACGCAGCACCCATTTTTGGGGTTGCAGCGCAATTTTGTGCCGAGAGAAAGAAAACTAATTTCGGCGCAAATTAGTTTCGCACCTCATAGAACGACACGACAAAGCAATTGAATGGCGAATGGCGAGTGGCGAGTGGCGACTGGCGAGCTGAATGCCCCCGTTCGGATTGATGGGCGGACCTGGGTGGAGTCCGGCTTTTCTTTCGCCATCCGCTCTGTATGCGTGTGTGCACTTAATAACCTGATCGAATCGCCAACACACAAAACCCATTGAAATGCCAAAATCAACAGGGCAGTGTGTCTCACCCACGACACTCCTCCGAGCCATCGAGCCACCTAGCCACCGCTCCACCGCTCCACCGGACCATCAAGTGCCCCACTCTCCACAGCCCCGCTTCCTCTTCTCCCAAGTGCAGTCACTCTGGCAGCTGAGCTGGGGAAAGAGCAAAATCACTGAATCACAATAATGCCTCAATTTCCGTTGGTCCGAGGCTGCGAATCCTCGAGTGCAGGCCAGCTCGACCGTTCAACGATGGAGGAGGCGGCTGGGGCAGGGCGGGGCATCGGCGTAATGAAATCGCATTCAATTAAACATAACACAGACGAGAACGGGCTGGGGCAGGAGCCGGAGACGCAGAGGGACAAATCTGTTGGATTGAGCAGCTCCGAGCTTGGGGCTGACTTTGAAGCCCTTAGTTGGGCACCAGCATCCCCCCGCTCCTGCCAAGAGCCATTCTCCAGCCAACTCTGTCTTGTTGCGTGCATGCCTTGCATTTGTCGAGGAGCCAGGTCCAGGCGGTGGCCACTGCCTCGGGCGCCGACGTGGGAATGACTTTTTATTTTCGCACGTTTACTTTCAATCTCTCAATGGGCACAGCCCACAAAGAAAGCCGCGCGGAGGCAGGCCGGAATGGAAGAGAGTGGATGAAAAACGATGGCCCTCAAGGCCGGCCAGGTGAATTCGTTCTAGTTTCCTGGATTTCCCTTTTTTTTGGCATTCTCCTTTTAACCCTCGCCGAGATTGTCTTCCATTGCTGACGAATCGAATCGCACAGAGCGAATCGAGGTCGGGTGAAGGGCAGGTTTCTGGTTGACGGTCCAAAGCGTTTGTGGTTCAGGCTTGGCCTGGCCAAGATGATTGATCCACCTCTCGAAGCCTCCAGAGAAGCATTGCTTGAATGGTCCCCGACTCTGAGGTAGCTTTCACAAAATGTTCGATAGTTTAAACGCTGCCAGGACAAGGTGCTCTCCCGAGAGCTGGGTATTTGTGCAATTTCCCTGGCACACAAATTGTGTTGGGCACATCGCGGAGTCTCATAAATATTAAAATGGGAAATTTCACGTTTTATTAATTTAGTGCCGTCACTAAGAGTAACTGCGAAATGTAACGGTGGCTTGCCCGGTAGCCATCTTCTGATGCCGCTTCGTTTCCTGCTTCCGCTTCCGCTTCGACTTCGCCATCGGCTTCTTCGAGGTGCAAATTATGCAAGAAACAATGACACAAAATGGCGTCGCCTCCTTCCCCCAACTACTCCGGGAAACGGGAACGGGACGGGACCGATGGAGCCCTGCCGCTGGCCAAAAACTAAGCAACATCGTTCTATGCGGATGTTGCTTAGTTTTTGGCCAAGGATTTGCATAAATTTGCATTTGCGCCGCCCTAATTGAAAAACAGTTGTGCGCTCCCTCGACTTGTGACACTTTAAAGCGAAGCGCATAAATTATGCAGACTGCCGGGGCGGGGGCCACGGTTCTGGTTCTGCCTGGCTTATGATTTACTCGACGCCTGGCTTCAGCTAAATCATTGGCGAATCTGTTGCATGAGCGCTTCTCCCGGCGGATATTGAGGAGGTGACCAAGGAGACGGCCGAGTCCCTTGCCGCACTCGCATCCACCTCGCCGGCGAGATGTCGCCGCGACATTAATGAGCTGCTGTTGTTGCTGCTTCTGATGCTGATGCAGTCCTGCCCGCTCCGCTCCGGCAGAATGTAATTTTAGTTTGGCAGCTCCTCGTCTGCGCCGGGAAATTGCAGTTTTCACACGTGCTTCCCATTAAATGAAACGATTACAGCGCGATCTCGAGTCATAACGAAAATTTATTTGCAACGCACTTGCAACTTGCCCCAGCGAGTTTGGAAATATTATATGAGGTTCCCGGCTTTACGAGGCAGCCCCCGTCCCCGACTGCTGCGGCGAAGTTATTTGTGGGAATGGCAGCCGACTCCGTTCCAGTCTTTGGCACTTCACATAAAGAAGTTTGTCATAAATTATGGATACTAATGAGCTCTGTGTGCAGTCATAAAGCATCTTCTGCCCTCTGTGATTTCTATAAATTTCGCTATTTCTCATGGCCCGGCTGGGGAGGACCTCTGCAAACCCGGCTAAAAATTTAATTGGCACTGGCGGCAGATTGCGATTGCGGCGAATATTTATGGGCGGAAAATCAAACGGCTTCTTTTCGAGCTGACAGCCCCGATCTTTGTTCCAAATCCGCGCGCCCAGGTCCCATGTCGAGGCTAATTAACAGTTAATAGCCACGAAGTGGCAGGGGGACCTTTGACCGGGGTTCAAGTAGTGCAAAGTGAGAAGCGGACTGTGGGTCGGGAAGGGCCAGCCCGGACCCCGAAGCAGGGAAAGCCAAATTAATTATGCATTTATGTCGTTGCAATATGTCCCCTGCCCCTCCCCCTCCCACACGCACTACACTGCGGCACACACACTTCCACAGAATTATAACAATGAGGGCCTCGTCCTGGCCGCAGCAGCGGAGGACAACGGACGGCACATTTGACCGCAAACAATAAATGCTTGCAACTAAATGCACTTTAGGGGGCCGCCAACGTGAGTGTGTGTTTGAGCTGGACGCAAATTAAGCACGACGAACACACAAAATGGCAGCCCTCCTGCCAGGACACCACCCACTCCTACTCCCACTCCCCACCTCCACCTCATCACCACCCAGCCACTCGGCTCGAGACATCAGGCCAACCAAAACGTGTCATGAGTGATGTTGTTTCAATTGCTGATTTAATGCGGCGCCCCAAGGGAGTGAACCTGACGGGAACGGAAAGGGGAACAGAAGGGAGAAGGGGCTAGGAGGCCTGCACTTTTGGCAAGACAAGCAACATGCATCTTCTTGACAATGCGACAAACGATGACGACGACGACAAGGACAAGTAACATGGGATGCCCCATCGAAGGGGAGACAAACAAACAAGCCAGCCAAGCGACATATATCAACAGAGCAGAGCAGAGCCCCAAGCAGCCAGAACAGCCCTGCCTCGGATCGCACCGGCACCGGCAGCGGTGCATCCCGGCCAAGGCAGGGGCAAGGCTGCCATCGTACATCAGACCATTTGCTCGTCTGTCATTGTTGACTGCACTTGTTGTGCTCACGGGCAGGCGGCGAGCGCATTGAACTACAGTGGGGCCAGAGAGCGGTCCCAAGCAGGGCGAAACCAAAGACCTTATAACGTTCAAGATGAGTAACGCGCTTACGTTAGCCATATGCCAAATGCAAGCAATATTTTGCCAGCAGAAACCGTTTCGCTCCTTTCGCTCGCACAAAATATAACGAGTTCGCTTCCATTTTTGAAACACATTCGCTCTAGGGTACTTTTTGCCAATACTTTAGCATTGAAATAACGACTATAACAAAATATGGGATCCCTATAAAACTGAATTACTAAAAATATCAGCACCTGAAAATATCGGTTCCCATACAGATCTTACCGTCATTATTGTAAGAAAACGTCTAAAATGCCGTAGTTAATCGTAATATTTAAGATGCGTAAAGCTTTTCTTACATTAGATTTCTTTTAAAAATTTACATTTTCATTTTTACACGCTTTAATACGTTTACAAATCGAACAAGAATTTTGATCTTTATTTTATAAATTAAATAGGATTTTTTTACGTCAAATCCTAATAAGAACCCTGCCCACTGTGCTTAATGTGTTTTTACTTAACGATAATGCAGGGACGTCGGAAAGGGTTAACCCGATGTTTATGTTTTAGTTGTTCTTGTCGGAGTAGTTGTTGGAGGAGCCTGTCTTTTGTTTAAAGATGATTAATAGCCAATGTCGCTGGATGCAGAGCTCGATGCATTTCCATTATCAGCATCATCGCCATTATTATTATCATCATCCTCATCATCATGAGCGTCGGGGCGACCTCACCATCGTTAGCTTCATCGTCAGCTTTTTGGGTAAATTACTCAACAGGGCCAAAACACTCTACAGGACTTTCCAGGGGCGGACTGCTGAGGGCCAAGTCAAAGTCGTTTGCTATTCATTAATACTCTTAGTTTTTGCAACTGCACCCACCTCCTTACCCGCCTACCCAGCCGCATCCCCTCGAAGCGTCCCTTGCTGACCGTGTTTGCATTGGCCAACGAGTTGTCGAGTTCTTCTGGCTGCTGATAATTAGCTGCACTGTCTGTTGTCTGTTGTCTGTTGTCTGTCGCCCCTCCTGCCCCAGAAGGGCTCCACCAGGTCCACGAGATCTGCTGCCCCTCCTCGCAGGGCCTCGTTCTTGCTGCAGCTTGTTTTATGTATTTTGTGGCTGCATTACTTCCGTTGATGTTTATTCTTAGAGCTGTTTGCATTTGACAAATGACGTTTTTGGCATTGTGCAACGTCAACGCAGGGCTGCCGCTATCTTTTTCTCTGTCCGCTGCCCGACTTCTCCGACTTCCCTGGGGATCCGAAAGGGAAATCGAAATTATTTTTTGAGTTATTGCAGCTAGTTTGCCAAAGTTTTTGCAGCCCGACGAGATCTGTCTGGACTCGGGCGTGGCAAATTGCTGGTTACGACAGAGGACACGTGTGATAATTAATTTCACATTTTCAAAGAAGAGCCTGAATCTGTACAAGGTAGTAATCAACGTTTGCCCCAGCATATTTGGGGTAACCAAGGCATCTCAGGTCCGTGCTTCAAGTGTAACTCGTTGCCCAAAGTATCCTCAAAGCATCCTCAGAAATTATTTATTAAGCCATCCAACTGGAGCCGAAAACTTTTCCCCAGCAACTCGCCCAATTTCTTGTGCTTCTACTTGGGAAAACTTAACTCATAATTTGCTGTTATTTAAAACCATTCATTTCCGCTCATTTTACTATGACTTCCTTGCCGGGCTTCGTCCCACTCCCACTGCCACTCCGGCTCCCCTCCGGCTCCCTCTCACAAATTGGTGTCTATTTTTTGATGCGCTTTCTCCCTTCACACTATCGAATTGGGGGAGTTGGGCGCTTGCTCTTTGCCGGGGAGCTGCGTCCTGCTGAATTCCATTAAAAGTTTTACACGAAAAATAGTTGCACACTAAAAAGCTATAACTGTAAAATTATAGTGCCCAGCGTCAGCAAAGTTACCAGCTAGTCGTGGAGCAAGCAAATAGCAAGTGCAATAAACTATCAAATGGGCGGCGAGTTCTTGCCTTATTAATAATTTTTAATTTCCTTGATGACTTCCAAGTTATTAAAAACTGCCTCGGCCAGAGGACTCTTTGCAGCAACCACTATGTAACACTATGTACAGTTGGGCTGCCGCAGCGAAAGTTCCATTCGGGCCAACTTGATGATGACTTTTATGCGTATTCCGTTTATTTACATATATAATTATTGCAACGGGACAAAAGCAGCCTTCTGCCATGCCTGTCGGCCCTGTTTTAATTGTCCTCGTGTCCGTTTGTTTACTTGTCCCGTTGCCCCTGGTCCTCGTTTTGTTTTAACGACAGCTGTCAGCCTTTTGCACTGAAGTTGCCGTGCAATAATTGCGAGTAATTTGATTGATTGGTTGTGTGGTGTGGTGGGGGGCAGGAGGAAAGGATGTCCTTTGGTCGGCAATATGGCGTAGTAGCAATTACTGTTTCGGACAGACCATAAACCGTTGTGCGGGGTTTCTTAAGCCGGGACTTCAACTCAAGGAAGTAAATTATGAAGAAAGTATATTTTACGGCTGCTACTGTCCATTTACGAGATATTTCTTATTTACTGCATAATACTCGTGACCACATCTAGCTTTAAACTTATTAACTACAGTGCTTTTCTTGATACTCCCATAGCTGTGAGTTAATCATTCCACTGTCCTAAGGCAGATGGCCGATATTTGACCTGATTGCCAGCCCTGAGTCAACTGGCGCACCTTTCCGGGGAGCGGAACCATCTGTGGGCCGTGGATGTTATAATGCCGGAAATCAACCCACAGCCCGCGGCCCAAATGAAGAAATAAATAAAATGCAGTTAATAAATAAACAAATAAATTTAAAATACATAAACGGCCGTCTGTCCCAGCAGGGTTGCCCAGTGCAAATTTGACCCGGCAGAATCGGGAACTCGGGACCAGGGTGAAGGTGAAAGGTGATGGGCGCTGGGCGCTGGGCAAAGCGGGCTGGGAGGGGAGCGTTGTTTATACACAGTCGGTCTATAGCTTGAGGCAATGTTTATTTTTGCAAAATATGCTGGGCACATATTTACACAAAGTACATATGTAAGCTCAGCTGGCACACACACACACACACAGCCCAGTTCGAGTATAGAGCCGTCATGCGTTACCTTCGCCCCCTCCCACTGCCTCTCTCTCTCTGTCTGTGTGCGAGGTAAATTCGTTTTGGCATTTTGGCCTCGGCTTTAAATTGCTTTGGCACTTAAGTGGTTTGTGCTCTGTCGCATCCCTCTGCCACTGCCCCTGCCCCAGCCCCTCTTCGGTGGACCACGTGTCGTCGTTTTGCCGTTCAACGAAAATTACAAAATGTTTGTTTAATTAGAACTTGTGCGTGTGTGCCATATATCCTGCTCACCCCGCCGAGTGATTATTCTAAGCTATTGAAATTATGAGCAAGTTCCATACGCAGACTTACCAAGTTTATGCGTTGATTTTCACGTATTTAGGGATTCGCTTTTAAGATATCATGCATTTATCAGAAGACGGAATCAGCGTTGCCTCATGTTGCACCATTACAAATGGACTCAAAGGTTGAGCCCGGTCTTTCGTTCCCTCTCCCAACTCTCTCGGAGTTGCCTGTATTATTTGGCAATTCTTCAGATAACTCTCTCATTCGCTAATAAGAACGCAAAAAAAGGGCTCTGTATTGTTTGTCATATCTCTCAGATATTACCCAAAAAAGCTCTCTCGTTCGCTACTTAGAGTTTTTTTGCTAGTGGGCTGCGTTATTTTCTGAAAGAGAGGAGGAGGGTGACACACAGGGTGAGAGTTGAATCGAGAAGTTTCTTTAATTCCAGATTCAATTGAGTCCCCGGGCAACCTGCATTTTCGTGCACACATTATGAAAAGAGAACTACGCTTTTGAGTTCTTTTGTAGTCTATGATCGAATTAATTAGATTTTTGAATCTGGCATCGCATAAACGCACGCACTGGCATCACTGAAGAGGTCTGCCCACCAAGCCCATTAAATACGGTCAACTTACCCGGAGAGTGGCCTCTTGTGCGGTTTTTCCACGTGCATATTTCAGCCGGAGCTCGCATTCCGTGCTTCTTTGCCGGGCACACACATTTGTATAATTCAATTCGCTTTTTAATTCAGTCCGATCTAAGGGAACGGGGATGGGTTCGTTTGGCCAGAAGTGCTGTGTGGCTTTTGAGTGCTGCGAATGCCGAATAAGCCGGTGGTGGGGAACTGTATTAGGTGAGGCTCGATGGCACTTGGGGCCGTGTGGAGTGCTGCCCTCAACCGATAACTTCAGCCAACCGAACGCCAAGCGGCGAAAAATTTGCATTGATTAATTAATCGGCTCTAAGTGCCTGCATTAGATGCGGTTTGCTGCTTGGCAATTTATAAATTCTCCCTGAATCCCACACTTGCCTGCTCTCTGGGTCTCCATTTAAGGATTTTGGTTCGATGATTGAACACTTCGTCTTTCTTAGTTTTCTATTTCCATTAAAGAGAACGTCATTTGCAATAATTTCATGAAGAACAATAAATAACGTATACTTTTATTTACCGTTACAATACACAATTCTTGGCATAATAATAGATCTGACATATCTATTATCTGGAGTATTGCTCTTAAGCTATCACCTTAAACAGAATAGAATCCATATTTTACTTTAAATATAAAATAAAAATTACGCGGATAATATTAGTGTCAGACAACTGTGGCCACGTAAATTTACAAATATATATTCTATAGAGAATGTTTTTTAATAAAACCTAAATATAAGCAAAACAGTATTGATATACACTTGTATTCCGTTTCTATACAATCTATTCAATTTTAAGTTACATATCTGAATAAAACGTATTTTCCTTTGCGAGAAAATAACCAAGTTATTTCCTACACTATGAAAGTATATAATTCACAAAGCTAACAAATTTTAATATTCGCAGCCGCGAAGGTGTAGCCGGGGAGTGCAGTACAGTGCAGAGTGCAGATTTTCGGTCGTTATGCCGCAAAAGTTGGACAAGTTTAATGGTTTAACCTAGCTAATTGCGGATAATGTGCCAGACTTTCTGATGAATTTGTTTTTTCTTTTCATTGCAGGTGAGTTCTACCGATAAAAATCGCAGAATACTTTCCATGAGCTTGCGGAAGGGTAAAGTATTGAAACTTAAGCACACCATTTATGGACCTCGATCGCTGTTGCATGTCAGGGGAGCTGTGTTTCGGTTTGCATGATTCGGTAGCCCAGTATTATTTATATTATTTTTGTATTGCTAATCGACCAATAAGTCCCCCAAGCCGTGCAAATAAAGTGACTCTCGATCCGAGTATCCAACCAAATCTCCAAACAGAGTGTTGTCCACATTGAACCTTAGTTTTCGACGTGTTTTGGTGTGCTGGGGAGTTCTATTCCGATTGAAACCGTCCAAAACTGAGGCCAACTGTGAGGCGTGAGCGTCTACCAAACCAAATAAAAGCGATAATCACGAAGCGCGTTCCTTTTAATTCACGTTTATTGCATTTCTCACATAAAAACAACTGATTATTTATAGTTTGACTTTGGTTTTTGATGCATTCTTGTTCAAGTAATTTGGTATTTGTTTGATTCGCCACGAAGTCCACGGACATTCGCCACCATATTTCACCACCAAGTAAACAAATGAAACATGGCAGAAACGAATACGTATTCGAAAACAACAAACAAGCTACTCGATATACTTACCCGATATACCACAGAAATTCAATGCAACAGAAAAAATGCGAATTTCAATTCGCAAATAGAACACAACACTGCAAACAAATGCTCGATCACATTGCAATACAGAGTTCTCTCTTTCGTTCTTTATTATTGGAACCGCTCAGTTTTGTTTTATGATTTATTAACGGCATTCCAACTCCGAACCATTTACGTTGTTTGCCGGCGCTTAAATTAGCGTGTCAACAGTGCCGGAACCGGGCAGCAGAAAAAACCGGAGAGCTGTCGGCAAAAAGTGTTTGTGAAAAGTGATAAATTGGCGGTGCAAAGTGTGCAGTGTACAGTGAGCTCTGCTAGGTGTACAGTGAACCGTGGTTAGCGGGGACAGCGCGGTAATAAAAGAAGCTGCCATTAACGCTTTGATTTATGCATTTTACAAGCTATTTACTTAAATTTATATGCATTCAATATATCAAATCCTTCTCGTTTCTGTTAAATTGCATTTTTTATCCTTCTGTTACTCTACGTTTTTATTTTACGTCTCTTACTTTTCTATGTGCATGTGTTCTGTCCCTTTCTGGCTTGCAGTGTGCTCGAATCCTGAATCTCTCGAATCTGCGAGGATATTAATTGTTGAGCGGAACGAGTTGGGCAAGTAGTAATCGGCAAAAGATATATATTATGCATAGTGATGTGCCTTCATTTGTCTACTGGTTCGAATTGTCTTTTAAAGATCTCGATCTCGGTGTTTAAATTTGTAACCAAGAAATCAAAATAGGATAGCAACACCACTATCATTATAATTATAGTCCCTTAGGAAAATAATTTATAATTAATATATTTGTACAAAGCCTAACATCATTCATCATGTATTATTAAAGTACTTTCTAATTAGGAACTTATCCTGTTTTTGATATGTTAATAAAATCATATTTATCACATCATTATTTTTCTACTGCATTTTTCCTAAAAATAAGGTAGTCCTCCTGTACACCGTTGGTGTAACACTCTTATTCCTGGTACTTAAACTCTTGCAGTGGGTACAACAAGTTTAGTCTAATGTTTCAGCAAAATCAAATCTACGAAAACTATTCAATCAGTTTTTTTACGTTGGATAGAAGTAATGTACCTTGCAGTTTGTAAATATATCGAAAGGGAAATAGAGGGAAATGTTTTTCATAATATTTAAAAATAGGTGGAGCTATAGATGTTTTTATAAGATTTGGAAATTACGTTAATTTAATTTATTTATTTAAACTGTTTAAATGTTGCGACTAAACTGAAAGGGAATTAAATCTCCGGACTTCCGAAGTTAGCTTTTTTTCTAACTGATTCTGATTCTCCGTGGCAAAGTTCCTGACTTGGTTTGCTTGCGGGCCATCAAATATCCTTAGTAATAATATTAATAATGGTGATAATCGTAAAAATGCATCCAACTGCAATTGTGTGGAAACCCTCATTGAAAATTTACGACCGAAGCTCATTTTCAATCGCACTTTTTCCCAGTTCCTTCTGTTTACCCGTTTTTCAATGAGTCATGGCAAAGTTGAGGATTCAAATGAGCTTTTAATAGAGAGTTATGGCGGAAATAGTTTCGCACCGAATCGCCGATTCGCATCGATTCGCTTCGATCTGGCTATATCTGGTGAGTGGGTTAACCCCTCGTAATCTCGTAACTTTCCGCGTCGGAGGGGAGTTGGAAATTATGGCACAAAGGGAAATGTAAATGCATTTTTCTTTGCCAAATTTATTGCCCAAATAAATTATCGTAATAATATCAAATAAAAAGCGGCGAACAGGAGGCTGGGGCACCCGGGCCAAAGCTAACGGTTATTAACATATGCACGACCCAAAGACAAGCCGACGTGCGTCTGAGCGAGAGGGTGAATGAGCCAGGGAAGGAGTTTGCAGGCGGCTAAGTGGCTCGGTGGTTTCGGGGGCTGAAGGGGCTCGGACCGGGACCGGGACTCTCTGTTCTGGAACAAAAATCCTCTGCATGCACAATTTAAGCAGGATTTATGGCTGGCAATATTGCGAAGAGCAAGATTTTCTCCAAGCATCCCGCCTGTGTGTTTGTGTGTGTGTGCATGGGTGTTGGCCAGAAGGGGGCACGGAGGGCACTGGAGCGAACTGTTCGTCGATTGTGCGTGCGAGAAATTAAATTGCCAAATGGTCATTACCTTGGCGCGCAAGGGTTAAGGACGCCTCTGAGGTTATGAAAATTGCTAAATTATGTTAATCCCTCAACTCCTCCTCTGGGTAGGAATATTGAAAGGTTGTCGGCCCTCTAGCTCGCAGCTTTAATGCATATTTTACCACCCCCGTCCTTCGTACTTCGTCCTTCGTCCTCCGCCTCTTCCTGCTCCTGCCACCTGCCATTATCATTATGCCCGTTGTCCCCGAAATTGATTGAGGAATTGCCAGGCGGGTCAAAGTGTTGCCAGCGTGTGCAGCCTAAAAGCCGTGAGATGGAAAACGGGGAACGGGAGACGGGCAACAGGAAGGACCGAGCGAGGCCTCACCATTTCTTTTTGCACTTTAACTCGATTTGGGGCGAAGAAGCCTGTCTTTGTTCGGTGACCCCTTTTTGTGCCGGGCTCATGCAAAAGTTATTGCTTCAGACACAACAATGGCAACCCTGCCAGAGACAACGGCATACATGAGCATTGTGCTATGTGCTCTGTTGTGTCTCTCTAAATATTTAATATATATCGTTGCCATTGGCACTTGCCTGCCGGGGGTGGAGCAGGGTCAGGGGAGGGCGGACTGGGTCGGGCTGTGCCTGATTCAATTTTCTTTTGCGAGCTCTGGCACAGATTTATCGCTTATTAGAAAGCATCCTGGTGTCGAATGGAAGAAAGGAGCGGCTTATGCCTCAGAAGCAGATGATTAAAGAGGGAATCCATTTGGTGCTTACCAGCTCCAGAAGCCACGAGTATCTCCCCAAGTTGGACTTTCGAAGGTATGCAAAATTAAACCTCTTATCAACTGAAGTTGGCCGTAACGAAGGCGCTCCGTCGCTGTCATTTCAAAGTCAAAGCCAACCAGCCACGATTAGTAACACAATCATAAACTTATCCCGGCTGCCGGGTAAGGACCAGGACCAGGACAAGCATTGAAATCGGCTCCTACCTGGCAGTATCCCTTATCCGGTATGAAGAGCGAGGGGAGCCATCCCGTCTGACAGTCCATCCAGGGCGTCCAGGCCCTGCCATTATTATGATAAACATAAAGGAGTCCCGTCGTCCTGGCCACCCTTTCGCCCACCTGCCGCATCCCATTTCCAACTTGTTCGCCCGTCGTTTAGGCCATTGAAAAGTTAAGTCGCGTAATCGATTGATTTGCCTGGGCGTTGATTCCGTTTTACGTTTTCAAGGTGCGTTCGAGGCTGTAAACTTTTGCCTTTGCCCTCCTCTGCCTCAGAGCCCTCGCCCCGCCGTCGTCCTGCGCCCGGCCTTTGTGTTCGAAATTGAGATTTATTGCAGAATTTGAATTATAATGCAATTTATAATATAAAATGGCAGCCGCCGCCTCGGAGATATTGAGCATGATAATGATGATGAAGCTGTGCAAGGGTTTCACTGCCAGCAAAGCCGGGCGTGGTCCTTTGTTGCTAATATTGTTGATTCAATTTGACTTCTGCTGCAAGGATAGCTGCCATCGCTCGTCCTGCCATCGCCGACATCATCTGCCGCACAAAAGCCGTTGAAAGTCGTTTGGATTTGAGGACGTATTAAAATGACAAGCACTCGGAATTAATTTCGCATTGTCGAGCGACGGCTTCGGCTTCGGCTTCCAGACGTAAGACTACTATTAGCATGATTATTGGCAGGGGCTGCACATAAATCAGCCGGGAAGATAACACCTTCGCAGGCGACACTCGAAGGGAGCCCGAGTCACTACACTGCTGCACAAGTAACCGAATACGGTTGCCTGGCAACGACCCAAAACAGCAGCAAAATTTAACTGTAAACACTAATTTCCTGTAGTTAATTGCACATTTTCTAAACTTGCAAACTATCAAAAAACAACAGCGAGAGCAAAACAAAAACAACTCTTGAGGCTGAAAGTTTGCTTTCGGTTGGAGTTTTTCGGTCGGTTGCTGTGAGAATTCAATATGTAATTTTGATTGAAATATGCCTGTTTGCGAAGCCCCCAGCCCACACATCCAGGAGAGCACAGGGGCGGAGAGACAAGCTGATCCAGAGATGCGGGGGGTGCTTCTGCTGCGAAACGAATAACTTTTCCCGAGTAGTTGGCCCGGATGCACCGGGAGAAATCGGATGGCATGGGCTGGTCCGCCCGCTGGCAGTCGGGCGGCATTTCCCTCAGTGTACTCCGTGTAATGAAGTGTATGCGTTTGGCAGACAGGCTGACACTCCTCTGCACCTCGGCATACCCCTTGATCCAGCCCGAGCTGCGTATTTGCTAAGCCTTGCTGCTCAGCCCGACAGAGCCCACTTCGTGTGTGTGTTTGTGTCTTTTTGCTTGTAAAGCAATATTTCAATCAAAACAAGAAATAAATTACAGGCTTCACTGGCAGAGAAAGCGAGAGGGACAGAGACAGACGGAGAGGGACACACAGATAGAGGGAGGGGACGGCACACGGGACAGGAGCGGCCTGGGCCTGGGCAGGGACAGCTGCATAGGAGGAACTAACGCAAAGTAAAAGCCGTCGAGGCGGCAGGAAGGGGGTTGCAGTCAAAAACAATGCAGGCAAAAGAGTTGCGGCAACATTTTTGTAGCCCCCCGGCTGGATTGGAGGCGAAAGGGGTCGAGCGGGGGCGGGGAAGAAAGCCAACTGAAAAGTTCAAGTAGAAGTAAGTACAAAACTATTTTGTAAACACGCACACACAGGGCGGCGTGCATGCAACACTCGAAAGTTGCAAAATGAAGTGCAGCGTAGGTAAGGCCCGGCGACGAGGGTCCTGTGCTCCCGGAGTCCTGAAACCCTTGAGCCTGACAGCAGGCGGCACAAGCAGGCAATTCAAAACGTCAGTCCATGGGCCAAGCCCAGCGGGGTACTTAAGAACGGGGGCCGCAAAGAGTTAAACGCCAAAAACCCTAATGCAATATATGTATAATTTAAATATGGAACCTATATACGTAATATTTATTGAAGGTGAGCTAAAATATATTTAAATGCCATATTAAGTATTTTAGGTGTTCTAGGTTTAAGTCTCATTCAATTTTTTAAGACAACAATTAAGTTAATAATAGTTTTTTTTTCAAGTAAATAAGTTACTAAAATACAGCAAAACGTATCTTAAAAGTAGTGGTTTTCCTTAGTTTTCAAAATCTCCACACTTGTAATTAGAAAAATAACTTCAATAACTTTATAAGAATTTGCATTAAAAAGTATGTCAAGAATATAGTTTATGAAATAAAGAATCTGATTTTCAGAAATAAAAAAGAAATATTGATTTTTCTAGATAAATTATACTTAGATTTGAAATAATTATAAAAAGGCCTGAGGCAATCGTCGAGAATATAAATTACATTTACTGCCAGAAAATATATAACAATTTAAAGGTGTTCAGGTGAGATATGCCGAGAAATGTCACTTAAGCAACATAAGCAGCACTGTGCAGTACGCAGAGTAATCCAAGTATTATCAGACTGTGGGCGCTTATGGTACTAATGAGTTGTGAAAACAGCCGGTACACATACACTGGCAGTCTGGCAGGACTCCACGGCAGCTCTCAGCCGGGAACTGGGTGGCCTAGGGCTCCCCTAGTGGTTCTGGTACTGAAATGCAGCCAATTAACTCTTGCACAGCTGCAGGCTATTTCTTACCTTAACTGCCTTAATGCCTGCCTATGCGGGGGCTGCGGGGATTTGGCTTTGAGCCTTTATGGGATGACTTTCGCTCAGTCCGCATTCGGGGGAATAAATATCAATTTGTAGCAGGACCCAACGTCGAATAAAAAGCAAACAAATATAAATAACTGCATGTGGCCGCCATTTCGATGAGGCATAAGGGGAGATGACGTGTCTGAAAGTCGTATCAAGGGCACACACAGAGCCATAAATCGGTTAAAATCATTTTAAATATTTGTATACGTTCAAGAGACACGTTTCATTCTTTAGCCATTTGTTTTTTTCAGTGAATTTTAATTTTCTTTTTGTTTTAAGGGACTACTTTATTCATAATTAACTTGGAAAGTTTGCACAAACTTAAATCTCTTTGTTCTATTAGGTATCATATGAATTGTAAATTAAATTAATTGTAATTATGATAATTCTCATTAATAAAGTACATTTCCAGAGTGGTGCATGAAATTGATACTTAATATTTTATTGCTCGCTTCAAATTTAAATAAATAGTAGACTATATAGAGCTTAATTTTTTGAGAAATATGCAGCTGGAGAGTCCGTAAAGAAGCCTAGACGGACCAAGACATCTGTGAATGTATCCGTAAAAATTTACAGGGCTTAGATTTTCTGATTTCCTGGGCAGCTTTAACATTAGTCCTCTGCGGGGATCAGAGAGACTCTCTGTACTTGAAATTTTATTATAATTCATAAGGCGTGTGGATGAGACACAAAAGAGCGTCTGACAACTGACACAGCCAAAGGATTCTGGGATAGCAAACGGCACACCGTAAAGGGTAGAAAGAAGCAAGGAAAATAGTAAACTTTTTATCAAGTCAATTTTCTACTTTGACTGCAAGCCACAACGGCAAGATTTACAGACAGGCCAGTGACATGGCCAAGGAAGCTGCACAAAACTTTTGCTGCCATGTTTTCCAGCACTCGTCCTGGGCTGTCCTGTCCCGACCTCTCCCAGGCCCAGTCTGGCTATGGCCCGATCAGACCAGACGGCGACTTCAACCTTTGCTGCCATATTTTCGCTCCTCTGGCTCTCGATTTTTATTCAATTTCTGATGTCGCTTCTCGATTGCAGCTCAATAAGCCGGAGTCGAGCCCGGCGGATTAGAGCCCGGGGAGTTGGCGCCGGGAATTGGGAGTCTTGGCAGCGAATTATTATTCATTGCAGTGGGAGTTTGCATAAATTATGCATCAGTCGGGCCCTGGCCTGGCCAGTGGTCAAATTGATTGCCTTTAAAAGGCCAGACTTCCTGTCGACCAGCCGCACTCCGAATGCGTTTCGAGAACCGGAGCTGCGCCTGGCATCCCAGTTAGCAGATCTCCATGGCCCGAAAGCGTGTCAGTTATTCAGTTAGCAGGTGGCAGTCAGCATTTAGCCACATCTCAGCAGGTGCTGAGGTGCAGAGCAGGTACCTGTCAACTCCGGGGAGTGAGCTTTGCTGGTCAGCTCTGCACTGCTTCCCAAGTGTTGTGTCTGACAAGCGCCTCCGGGCGACTTTTTCACCTGACTCCGGAATTATTTCGCATTGTGCCAGTCAGCAGGGAATGCAAGAAATGCAGCAGTACGCCTCGATCTTGCACTCTGTTCCCACTTCACACCGAAATTGCCCTTTGCACGCCACGCCCCCGCCCGCAGCATTAACTTACAATAACACCGCAGGGCGAGAGAATAAAGAGTGGTTTAAGCGAAATCCGTAAAGTGTGTCAACGAGGTCGTCTCTCGTCCGGCTGACAACTTGTTTGACATAATTCAACACGCAGTCGGCGACGCGAACCTTTCTGACAGCAATTAAAAACGCATTTCCATCGCAATGCGATACAGGCCATCGGGGGAGGGGGCCGGCTGGGTCGGGTCGTCTGCTCATTTGAGCCGCTCAGCCTCAGTTCGGTCCCGAGGGGCTTAAAGCAATTTACCCAGAAGAGCTCGACAGACTCCTTCGCACCCCGCTCCGAGTGCTCCGGCCCCTCCCCTTCCCGGCTCCTGTGTTAAGGCTTAAAACAAATAATTGCAAATAAATGCTGTTCACTGGAGGGAACAATGAGATGTATTGACACCGGCGCCCTCTGTCAGCTTCATCGCACCAGCCTCGCAGGCTCTGCCCTTAAATATGAAAATTAAAATTACAAAATGCACAAATTGCAGCGACGAGCAGCGAGGTGAAGTGCAGCGAGGTGAAGTGCAGCGAAAATCATATTAATAAAAATAATGAGTTTGCCGCTTTCTCTGTGGACGGGAAAGCGGCTTGAAAGGCCGATTAAAAATTGAGCAGCGAGCAAGGATGTTAAGTAGAAATGTCAATATGACATCTGCTCGGTGGATGAAGCCGGCATGCACGCTGTGCATGGCGCGCAGTGTGAAGCTTCTTTCCCAGGACACATTGTTTGCCAATACCGCGCATTATCCCTGTGGGAAAGATGCAGCATTCGAAAGAGATCGCAGCTGGTAAATAACTTGCATTATGAGTGAAGAAGTAGCTGAAGCTGTGGCCCCGATTGGCCTTTGCTAAATTAAAATCGCTCATTGGTTGAGCCTTGCCCTGGATTTTCACTAGTTTTCACACTGACAGTGAAGGGAAAACGAAGATAAACCGATTATAGCGGAAAATAATACACAGCCATTGTTTGCAAGCGCTTTTCATTGAGCGAAAAATGAGCAATTACTCAACTTTTCAGTCGTGATGGACATGGCATATGTTAGAAGTTGGTGGAATTGGGCAAAGGCTTTCAGGGATTTGTGACCGACCGACACGCTGTAAAATTGGAGTTGTCCACCCATTTGATGACACTCCTCATGACACGCCCTGGCCAATTTATGGCAGCACATAAATTACCTGGAACAAAGCAAATTATTTTCTAATTTCGGCTTACCACGCGTAGACTAAAACCGCCGAGAACCCAAGACCCGGGACTGAGGACCCAGGACCCTGGCCTTATCTATCTGTGCCGTCGGCGTGGAGCAATCAACCGACATTTGACATTGATTAGTTTTCGTGGAATTTTTAATACATATTTCTCCGAGGTGGCAATCAGACGACCAACCGCCTTCGCTCGGCTCAGACGTCAGTCCATTAGGCGGCCACGCTTCATTTACTCATTCCGTGCAATTTCTTAATATCAATTTTCTTTTGATTTTCGGTCGCCGACTTGCCAGACACGCAATCCCCTGCACTGTCCTGCGGAATCTCTCACACGCACACTCGACTCCTGTGACTGCTACGACTGCTACGAGTGCTACTCCGTTGTCCTGCGCTGACGGCGAATAATTTGCTGTCGTTTATATTGGACTCCACATCCTTGTGTTCCGGGCTGACTTTCGTTGGCTCCTCCGTTTCGCCAGCACGTGAGTTCACCTCCGACTTCCCCAATCTTCCGGAGGTGAACTAAAAATGATAAGCAGATTTCTGAAAAAGCAATATATCAGTACTTCTTCTTGCTGTTTTTTTTTTTTTTTTTTTTTTGGCCGTTATATACTTATAAAAAAAGAAAGACAACTATCTGCAAGTTTTGTTCAAATAGCTCTAAAACTGTGGAACTAGTTTGCATGTCTAAATCGACTCGTATATTGACTCTGATCTGATTTCTCTCTCTGGTTCTATAGTCCTGTATTAATAAAGAAATCGAATCTTCGGGCTCGCTTACTTATCCTATTTGCTCTAATTTCTAATGCTACGGCTCTGAATTCGTCATTTATTCGCAAGAGGTTGAACTCCTCCTAAGGACAGCCATATCTGCCTAAAAGCCACACTCAAGCTGGGAGCCAAATCAAATATTTGGCAGCTTCGGCACGCACTTAAGTGCCACATAGAGCGGACCCCATCGAGATGGCCAGAGGTGCTCCAGGATCGACGGCTGTGGGATGTTAATACAATTAAAAATCCACCGATTTTCCTCTAGCCCGGGTAATGCCTCAGGATTGTGGCGGATGTCCCGGGCCATTGTTCTGGTGGCTGCTGCAGCGTGGACAGTTGTGACAGGAGAAGGTCCTTCTGGCATCTTACATCGCCTGGCCTGCGATGCCCTGATGCCATTAGGCGTAAGTGGCGTCTTCCTTTTGATTTTGGTGGCATTTGACTTTATTAACCAGAACTACTCTGAGGCTCCTCAGGACAGGTGGCGTGGCGTCGGTGCATGTGTGGTGTGGGGACCTGTCTGTGGCATCGAAATGGGTCAATATGTGTACTGTGCTCGAGCGGCTCATGTAATATGTATTCAGCCAGCCGCAGTCGAGTGACATCTTCCGAGACCCTGGTGCGGGTGCTTGTGTGGGCCGGGTCTTCGTATTTGGTTTATGCGCGCGTCCCCTTCAGGTTTAGGCTTTGTTTGGCGGATAGGGGCGGCTGAGCTATCTCCCCGGTCAACTCTCCTGGCACTGCTCAATCATTCATTCGTATATTTATTTTACTAATGGAATTATTTCTGGCACCGCTAGTGCCTAGCATTGATTCAACCGTCATCTTCAGGTTGGTGGATGAAGAGTTTCGTCCGTGCATTAACTTTAAGTACCTCTCGTTTTATGTTCCTTCTTTTGTACCCTGCGATTAGCTCTAATTAATGTAAATGGAAAGGGGACTCAATGCAATGTCTTTTATAAAAGCGTACCCGGCATTCCGATGTATCTGTCAAGATTGCAGCCAATCCTCATCATCAAGATGCTTAATAATCATGCATTTAAGGGGCCTTTTATAAGCTTTTTTTTTTGCTGGTGTAACTCATCTTGTTTTTACGTTGGTCTTTGCTATTAGGGTATTATATTCTAGAGAGAATTTAACAGACATTAAAGGCATCTCTGAGCCCCATTAGGCATACAAATTTTTAATCAGCCAAATCAATTTATCCTTTCCATTAGATTTCTAACTTGTTTTATGAATTTCGTTCACTGAAAACGTCCCGAAGACCGTTAGACAGTTTATCAAGGGCATACCAATGAAAACGCTCTTATTATGAACCAGAGTGTACAGAGGAATGGGTACAGGGTATCCACAGTCGAACATTCTCGACTGTAGGTCTTTTACTCAACACTTATTGACAACGTGTCAGGACCACACAGAGCCGAGGCTGTCACCACCTGGTGGAACTGTGGCGCGACAGAGGCGCCGAAGGCAGCGTCAGCTGTAAATCACGTGACATGTATTAAAATTACAATGAAGCTGGCACAAGGGCCGCCCCAATGCATAATAGCAAAGAGATGGGAGAGGGTGGCGAGTGGCGGGTATATCGGAGAGCTCTGCCAGCGGCAAAGTCTGGCGAATAGCAAGATGGAATTGTAATTTCAGCTTTGAATATGTGCCAGAAGGGGTTCTGTTCAAGAATGTCATTCAGGGACTGTTTTGGCATTTTCCCACTTAATTCAGTTCTTTTCTTTGGCCCTTCTCGCGGGCCAGACAAAACACCTGCGACACACTCCCCGATAACACCCGAGCTAGTGCCGGCAGAGCTGTATTGCGCAAACATACTTAATACAATTTATTATTGAAACGTAATAAAGGCAGGTAACGAAGGACGCAGAGCCAGCCAGTACTCCGGTCCTTCGGCTCTCATAAAAAGGAGTTAAATCAGAAAAATTGTCATTGAGGCGAAATTGAAAGTAAATTCGTTCCCCATACGTCGGCATCTTTTATTTTATTTGTGCGCCTCCTCGTCCTCGTTTTTCTTCGTCACTTTATTGCTGCAGTCTCCTTCAGTGTCTGCTCACACAAGTACCCGCATGTAAATCAATTTAATGTGGAATTTTCTTTTTAATTTTCGCTGGTCTCCTCCGAAGGCTTTACTCAGCGCTGCCCTGGATTGAGCACCTCCTGTGGCACGTAGTTGCTGCATTGGGCCTGAGAAACTGATTGGATGCCAAGGCGATAGGTATTGAGACCCAGAGCCAAGCCCGAATATACTTTTTGATGGTTTAAAGAATACATTTTACTTAAAACTGAATAACAGTAATGAAAGGAATGAGAGAACCTGAGAACAAGGAGGACAATTTTTAGTTTGTTTTTTGTTTTTCAAAGGCTGTTGACGAAATAATTAATAGTTTTGTGTTTTCGTTTGATGAATCCAAAGAAGAGCAATAGTTTTTTACTCTGAATTTAAGGATTATATGTATATTAAAAGTGAACTGGATTTCAATTTTCAGTCCAAAAGAAGTTTGTTTAATGGCATTCCCTAAATGGATCGTTCTTTTTTCTCACAAACGATTTGGCATTTATTTGTCGAATTTAGGCCTGGCGTTTTATGTCAAAACATTATCCATACGACTCCACTTCATTAGCCAGCCATAGGAACTGCTGCTGCTCCTCCAAAGTATCCTGGCTTTGCTGCATCATAGTCAGCCTTGTACGCAAGACAGGGTCCAGCACAGAAGCTGATCTTCCGAGACAGACAGGGTTAACGCTCCCCTTCAAGGCTTGAAGGCGGCTGCGGCCGTTAGTTGATTGTGCATCTATGAATCGCCCATGTCGCTCTGCATCAAAGACGTCATCGAACTACATTGTCTGCGTTGCTCTGACACCGATGAGCCTGCTTTAGGTTCACCTCACCATATCAATGTGCAGGAGCCACAGAAGGCACTGTGATATGAGTCGGGGCCGGAGACGGTGCTAGATCAGGTAACGCCGGTTTCGGGGGAAACGAAAGAAACTCCTGTCAAACAAGCTCTGGGATTATTTCCTAGACGTTAACATCAAATTTTTCTAAAATGATCCAGAATCATTTGACCAGAAGCAATGCCAGTGCGCCTCTCCAGTCCCCAAAAGTTGAATAACAAGGCGGTGCTGCTACTGCTAACATTGCTGCTAATGGGACCAACGCCGGCTGCCTGTGCGAACGCGAGCTGTAACTTTATCGAGGGACATATTTTAGAGTACGTCTGCCAAAGCACTTACAAAGATAGCACTCGTATTCAGCACAAGGACCGCATCCCAGCCGTCGGCACGCCGTACGCCATCTGGAGACGGACGGACACCAACCACCCATCGTACCTGCTTATCGCCTTCTATGACTCGCCGCTCTTTAGCTGCTACACGGTCGTCTTGAGCAACAAGGAATTGTACTGCGACGGGCGCAACTATGTCGAGCCGAACACGAAGCCCGCCCAGCTCCATTGCATCGACTTCCCGTTGCGGTACGCCGCCCAGCTGTACAACTACTGTGCGAAGACTGCGGCCGATGAGGACTCACCCCCCATATCGGTGGCCATCGCCTACATGAACGAGAATGTTAAAACGACGGCTGAGGCGAGGGTCGGCACGAGGTGCTCCACTGCGGTCCTTGTCTTTGTTTTTGTGGTCGCAATTCTGCAGTAGCGATATTTTGGTATTTGACGATGTAAATAAATGGATCTGATTAGCACGATCACGTTTAGAACCGGACGGTCCAAGGTAGTTGTTAAGAAAACGTCATTTTCACCGGCATTAAAGTGTACTGACAATCAGAACAAGTGTAAATTCATATTTTGTAAAAAAATGTTTGCCTACTGGAAACCCCTTTGAAAATCCTGCATAGCTTTCTATATAAAACCAAACCCTTTAAAAACTCTTATCTCTTATCTTTTAATGCTCTAACATATCTTTAACTTTGACGTGTAACTCGTTGATGTCGAATGCCTCGTAAACCAACGACGACACCTCTTCCTCATCAACATGCCTCTTGGCCCTGTGATTGCGTGCATTAGCTCGGAGCAGATTATTTTGCTCGGATTAACAGATGGGCGGGTTCTCCCACAAGCAGCTTGGCCCAGACCATTGTAGTTGGCCAACTGGTGGACGCTGGGCTGGGCCGCTGTTGGGCCATGAAATTTTAGACAGCCACAATGGCGGACAGATGCAGGCATAGGCAGCCGCACATCCAACTGCCATTTTCAAGCTCACAAACAGCGGGGTGACCGGGGCTTGAATAGGGAGCGTCACATTTCATTGTCATCATTGTCATTGGCGTCGCTGTAATTTATGAGCTTATATGGACTGACGCCATATTGTCCTTTTGTCGCCCACGAACTGCAGGGTCGCTTGGAGCAAAGACTTTAAGGCTAAGCCCAGTTAATTCTTTAATGATCTACTATGAAGTGAAAAATGCTTGAATGTTTTATTGATCGAGATACAAAGCCAAGAGGCATCACCTAATGAAAAATTTGGGTAGGAGACGGAAAAGCTCCCCATTTCGCCGTCCGACCAATATACCGGTCTGCGCCAGTCCTGGCGGGGGTTCTTCCATCCCCAGTCTGCCCTCAAGGTTACGTTGCTCCGTGGTCCTCTCCAGCTTGCGTACTATATAAAGGAGAGCGAACACAGAACGGAAACGCATTTTGCTCCCAAAGGTTATTGAATTTGAATGTCAGATTACAGCCTGGAAAGTTTCAAAGCCCGACAAACAACACGCAGAGCACAGGGATCGCTAAGGGAGACACCTCCACAGCAGACTCAAGCTAAATATATCCGGTAATTGCTGATCGATCTATTCTGAAGTCTTGGACTGGTGCAGACGTACAGCAACTCCGTCTCATATATCATTATATGCAGGTAAAATTGCAAATCCATTGCATTTTTGGTAAAATAATACTGAAATGATAAGGAAGAATAGTATCGGGAAGTAGAATCCGTTCACGTTGTTGTTCGTTGTTCCAGCTAAACAAGGCAATGGATAGCTTGTTATGTATGCAATGAAAAACAGTAATTAATCATTGAAATTCAGCACACATACTCCGAATTATTCAAATCTACCGAAACTATTTTTAAAGTAAACTACTCGAACAAATCACATTTGAACTGAAGCCCATAGAGAACCAATTCCAAATGCTTATCAAAACATTCACACTCAAATGCCGCTGCACATCGAATGTCTATCCTGAAGAAGCCCCCAATGATGAATATCACATTAAAAATTCAGGAAAGCACAAGGGGAGTTTTCCTCTGCCAGGTCTGTGTTATCATCATTAGTTCGTGGCATCGTGTGAACAAAGCCTTTCCTCTCACGCGCATGTCCTGATTTTCACACATGGCTGATAATGTACCCACGCGACACAGCTCACAAAACAGGACCCAGTAAGGACACACAAAGCAAAGTGCGCATTTGCGTGCGACTTTTTGTGGAACTCATTTTAATTTTTTGCATCAGCCTTTCCCTTTTCATAGAATCGTGAGCCCCGAAAACTTAAATCTGAAATGGGTCGCCAGTTTGTGCTAAATGTACCAGCAGAGATGACATGACATTCTAGAATGGAGAAGGACATTTAGAGCAGTGGTATGGAACTGCGGTCCTTTTTGCTAACCGAATTAAGAGATAGAGTTTAGATCCCAGTCATGATCTTTCATTTCAAACCCAAATCTGTCAAAGCAAGCTCTGTCAAACAGAAATGTAAACATATATCGTCAGCTGTACGTTTTTCCCATTTTTGTAATTTGATTTAACTTTGATTGAATTAAAAGTCATAAAAGTCGCCATAACGGACGCAAATTTAGTTTCTGCCCCCGCTCTCATGGCCAACAGTCATATGCACATGTGTATGTGCTCTTTCCCCGCCTCAAACCCTTCTTGACGCTTTTTGAGCAATTAAAATTTCTCTGTGCTCTGTGTGCCATTTTTGTTATTGCTGTGGCTCTGAATGCATTTTTCAGCGCTCAATGTTTTCTGTTTTCTTTGTTTTTTGTTTTTGCTTGCTTGTAAAATAAAAATTACGTATACGCCAACAACTTCAAATGGCGCAACATGGCGTATGCGTGATGTTGTTGCTCTTACTGGCATATTTCGCTGCACACCGGCTGCCATTTCCGCACCAAACAAAAGCAAACAGAGCGAATGGCAGATACAACAACCACCCAGTCCCACTCCCACTCCCAGTCCCAGTCCCAGTCCCACTCCCACTTCCAGTCCCCTCTTCCATCTTTCGCAAGGGCCGCGCATATCTATAAAATACGCAATTACAACATGTTGCCGCAGTCGCCCTTCTCGCTGCCTTTCCCGTTGCTGTGGCTCTCTTTATGAATTTATACATAGCCCGCCACAGCTGCACCGCCCAGCCGCCCTCTCTGCCGTTCAACCGCCACCACACCCCGCGGAGCGCACACGCTTTGTTGCATCCACTCAGCAGTTGCCATTAGCGGAGTGCAGCAAAGGGCGAGCAAGCTGAGTGGGAAGGTATATTCGTACATATGATATGGTAATGCCCAGGTGCTATAAACTATGTCCACGGCAAGAATGATTCGAATCAAATCTACACAGAGTCGTGGTGCAACCTGAATTATTTTATTAGCTGTAGAGGCAGAGATCCATGAGTTGCAGATTTTTTCTTTTTTAAGCTGATTCGCGTGATAGTTTCCGAGTTTGTGCACATAATTATGGCATCATTAGAAGATAAGGACATAATATTTAAGCTAATTATCTGTAATTACCCAGCTTTTTGGTGAAGTTTCATTTAAATATTTCGTAAAAAATTAACATTCTGGCGAGATTAAAAAATAAAGATCAGTAAAATAGTATAACTCCGAAATGATTCATTCTCGCAGTTTATAATGTTAGAAAAAATTTAACATTTAATTTTAGTTACGAGATTTTGAGACAGTGTTATCTGTGTCCTGAATTGCACCCCGTTACCAGGTAGGCAGCCTCGCCGATTCAGGACGATCTCTGGCAACTGGCTCCGGCGAAGCTTGTTAGGAGCCGGCTGTGTACTGCTGCGCCTTCTCGCTCTTTTATTGTCACTAGCTTTGTTTTTGTGCAGTCAGTTACAAATGGCAAGTGGCGCTCGCGGAGGGGGGAGCAGAAGGTGACGCCGGGTGCCCGTGAGTTATGTCCTGCGATATGCGCGAACTAAGTTAGTTTTGTATATTTTATGTGCAGTTAAGCGTTTTGCATTTCGCATTCTGGATCTCGGAGGAAGGGGCAATGGCAGAACAGGTGTCGAGTGGGTCGCAAAAGCCAGCATAAAAACCACTGTGAAGGAGTGTTGCCAACGGGGTAGGGGCTGTGTCAGCTAAGAGCTGCAACCTTTCAGCATATGATCGTGAGTGCTTAATTGGTATCAAGTCGTTGTTAGCCGGGAACCAGAGTTCCACGGATGAAGGGCCCTCAGAGATTGCCTGAAGTTGGTTAAAAATCAGTGCAAATACGAGGGCAGCGAACTGGTGGCTCCCAGATACATATGCTTATTTCTATAAGGACTGAAGTAAGATTAAAGTAAGTAGCGCCAATATTTAATACGGAAATCTTGGATTGTTTACCACTACGGTTAAACCGATATTCCACAAACGAAGAGTCGACAAACATGATAAATTAAATCAGTAAAACGAAAGCTGGCGAGGTGCGGAAGAAAAATATTAAATCTACTCGAGTGCCACCCATCAACCGGGTAGGAGAAGGGACGGCGGAAAAACGAGTAGTACATGAAGTAATTGGAGCAATAAAACCAGAAACCGTGTGAATAAAAATAAAAGAAAGCTTCGACGAACACCGAGCACTGGCTACAATGAGGTGGCCGGGGGAAGCGCAGTTGCCGGTCCGGGCTGCATCCTGGCAGGTAGTAAAGTAACAGGAATCAAAATAATAAATCAAAATTGTGTATGTGTGCAGCAAGCAGCAGCCGACAGTTGGCAGCAACTCCTCCAGCTTCCTGCTCTCCGAGCCAAGTTTTGCCGACAACACTGTACCATTCTTCGGGCGGAGTTGCAGTCGTGACACGCTGAAGGTTGACAATATACGTCCAGACACTAAAATTTGAACTTTATTTATCCAATTTTAAATAATTTTATTTTATTTTGTAAAAATCAGTCTTGCTACCCTTAAACGGTTACTAATTAAACATTTAAAAGTTATCCCACAAAAAACTGGTGAGGTTTCTTAGCACAACGAGGAAGCAATACAAAAGGTTTTTATTCTTCAAGATGCATAACACCATACGATATAGAATTTTTGAACTATTGAGGCTCTCCGGGAAGTTTATCGTAAAGGCAGGGAAGAATCCTATGGACCCAGCTGCACTACAAAGACAGTAATTTTTCACACTTATTCTCATATTAAGCCTCAGTCTCATCAGAGTCATTTTTGTGGCAATATAAGTATGCCTGTTACGCATCTTATAAGTTTGTATTGTCTTGTTAGTGCTATCCTTGAGGAGCGTGATCGCGGAAGAACGTCCCTGGTCACGCATCCTTTGCTGAAACGCCTTTCTGCCCGGCTACCTAGCACAAACTTCATGTCTTAAAATGGCGAAAATAAAATATGCGTTGGAGGGAGCGTTGAATCGGCACCGGCATGCTGCCAGTGCAAAATGTGGCATTTGATTTACGCCGGCAATTGCTCGGAGCAGCTAAATAGCGCAGCTCGTGGCAGCCTCGCTCCTTGCCGCGGTTCACTGTTAATGATCAAGTGGCGTTCTGACTTGCGCCGCGCGACGGGGCGGAGCTGCGGTTGCCGGAAGCTTAAAGCAGTCGGTTGGTGGCCCGAGACCGCTTTGGGGTCACACGAGCAGGTAATGGTGCGTGGAAATCAATGAGAGTCGAAGCGGAATTTTATAATTTATGGCGAGGAGCACTCGATAAAATTAAGGGTATTTGTTTTCGCGGCAATCAAGTGACTGCCACTGGATGAAATTACAGAGAAGGGCTCGGGAAAGGTGTCACTTTTGCCACTCGAATTTTGAATGAGCTGGAATCCATATGCATATCATTTCGATTAACTGTCCCCCAGGACCTGGGTTTCCGTGGCAGTGCCCAACATTCCGGCCAGCGCTCTCGCTGGAAACTATCCTGGTTCTCGTGTTCCAAAGGATCGGTCTATGGCCACACGTTTAATTACTCGCTCGCTCTCTGGCGGGCGGAACTGGGTCAGGAGCGAGCTGTAATGCCGAGTGCTGCATAGCTGCATGGAGCTGGGCGCATTACGGCTGACAGGCAGCCAGCGACAGACGACAGTGGCAACAGTAACGCATTCTGCAGCATTTGCGAAAAAGTCGCAGCACTTAAAACGCCATAAAGTATGCAACAGAATGCAGACAAAGAGCGAACATCACAACTGTCGGGCGGTTTTTTCTGCCATCATAATTCAAATGAGATTTAAAGTTTCACTCCGGATCCACTTCACGCCCCCTCGTGTCCCTGCCCTCTCCTCCCATCATCAGCACCATCTCCCTCCCTGCCGGGCCACCGCGGTGCACCGCCCTGAGGCCCTAAGCGGGCCACAAAGTATGCAACGATTTATTTAAATAACAGAGCCAACGTCTTTCTCAGCTCGCTGTGTTTGTTCTTGTTTGCCGGTGTTTGTTGTGCTGCATTTGCGCAAATGTAAGCACTCCTCCAAGATGAGATGCTGCCTTTCTCCGCGTTCTCAGCCAGATAAGGAGCACAATACGCCATTTGCAGGAATTTCGCCCGCGTTGGTCGGGAAAAGCTGCCGTCGTGGGTAAACAAGCAAACAAAGACATGGTCGCCCTTGGAAGCAGACGCACACGGCAGGTGTTGCTAGTGTGAGGCGGAGTCTCTAATGATGTTGCTACAACCCACACGGAGATCATCCCGGACCGAGCTCTGTGCTCAAGGTATTATGCAATCACAATGATAGCGAAGGCCATGCCCATATTTGTGGGACCTTGGGTTTTAGCCTTGCGACCGAATGGCCAAATTTTGATAGGCAATCCACCATGGCTGGCGTGTTAGTAGAAAATCCGGGCGAAAATGAAATTGAAACCGCATTCCCGCTTCATTGCCTTCATTATCGAACAAACCACACTCATAAAAAGGGGCGCAACAGAGCCATAAAACAACATTTCAAACTTAACTTAATTAACAATTTTTATAACCTGAGCGGCTGAAATTTTTACAGCCGTCGAAATCCAAAGCACAGCGCAAAAATGAAAGGAAAACACAAAAATTGGGGCACAAAAAGGGCCAGCCAACCAATTTAAGCGGCTTACCCCGGCAGTCCTTTGCCCGCCACGCGATTTGGCCCGCCGGGGATGTGGAGCGGGAAAGGCCTGCCGGCGAATACCGCAATAAATACCGCACAATAAAAGCAAATCTATAAAACACAAGTGAGCACGAGTCACGCCCGGGGAACGGACGAGCAGATACTGTGTACAGCACCAGATGGGATTGGGATTGGATTTGCGAATCCGCGTAGTCCACCCTAGCCTCATCCACACCCTCCTGGCCCCTTCTTTTTTTAATCGATTTTCGGTAGCCCGCTTGGCTTCTTTTTGCATTCTTCACACCAACACTTTGTGCAGGTGGATACGGAGACCTATCTCCTCTTGCACTCGGCATTCGGGCCACTTAAGCGGAAGTCGGGCAAAAGTCTCGACACTTTATTTTATTAGATCTTATTCGAGCGGCGCGGCAAGTGACACGACATGGCCATAAAGGAGGCCCACAGGATGAAGAAGTCGTGGAATCCGTCCCTCCATAGCTAGCAGTGATTTGAGTCAGTCGAGAGGAGAAATGGTTTTACAAAGCGTAATCAAAATAAAATAAATCGATAAAAGATAACTACATATGTGTGCATAGTTTGACTGCAACCCTGAAGACTTCTCGCTCCGTGTCCTGTCTGAGGGTCTCACATCCTGCGCACGGCCACGACCGTGGCCCTGGTCATCGATCTAAACCTAATTAGCGGCAAGTTGCATTCCGCAAGTCTAGGACGAAGGCACAGTGGGTGGAGGAAGCAGGGCTCGCCTCCGAATGGTCCCACTGTGGCACTCAACTAGTTTCCGTTATAATTGCAGCAGACACATAAATAGTGAGCTGCAATAAAATGCTAACTGGGAGCGGGTAGCGGACGGAGCCATAAAAGGAAGCAGAAGCGCGGAGGTCGAGAGGTGGCTATCAAAAAGTTGCTGGCAGGGCTTTTGGCATAAAATAAAAGCAAAATGTTGTAAAACGATTGCACAGTGAGATTGGAAATTACCGACACATAAACACACACACTCCCCCTGCAGTCCACAGAGTCCTCCACTGTGCCACCACCACCACCACCCCCCCGGCATAGATGAACGTGCAAAAATTACAACAGCCCGACATGCAAACTCTGCAGCAGGGCTGGTCTTGGGTCCGCCAGAAGGGTTGGGCCAAGACAGGGCGGCTGCTGGGTGGCAGACACTCTGCACATTACAATGCAATTATTTCGGGCTGCTTGAACTGGAAGCAACCACCAGTCCATGACGTGCACTGATTGCCGCCGTTGTGGAGTAGCAGTCGTCCACCCCGAGCTCGGGGTGTTCGAGCAGCCCCATCCCAGGACCTCGCACGCACACGAAGGGTTAACGATCGACGGGAAATTAAAGTGAGGCGAGAGACCTCTCCTGTGTTGCCGATTCCCGGTTCCCAGTCCCTGTTCCCGGTCCCTGTTCCCTGTTCCCTGACCTAAGCTACCAGCTACCAGCCACTGCTGCACTTTGAACTTGACTGACGGCCCGACTTGACTTCACTGGAGCTGTGCTGCCTGTGCCTGCTGAGCCGGCTGAGCTGGCTGAGCGGGCCGAGCTGGATGGAATGGCTAGCCGTATCGCGTGCTCGAAATAATTTTCCGAAAATGCCTCGTTAATGTTTCTATTAACGGATTAGAGAGCGCAGCGAGCGTTGGCCACGTCAATCAGGCACGAGCAGAAGAGCCCATCAGAGCCGAGGCCATGTAGCTTCGCCCCTTGTTGACTTGCCACGTACGTCAGTCAGTCAGTCAGTCAGCCAGTCAGTCAGTCGGAGGGCCCGTGATGGGGATTTGGATTACTCTGTGCTGATTTCTTGCACTTTTTCGGCCTTAGTCACACGTTAGTGCGGCGCTCGTTTGTTTTTGTTGTTAGCACATTGACACGTTTTGCATAAATTTGCATTTAAATATGACATGGCGAAACTGCTACGGCTACTGCCGCGCTACTGGCGCTGTGTTCCACGTGTCTGATTGAAGGCCGCCCGACCCTCGAGGACTCCGAGAACGGGCTGAAATTATAATAATTTCCAAGTTTGGCATGTTGCATGTAGGGCATTAGTGGAAGTTGCTGATACGGAATGTGCTTATGTGGCCGGATTTGGGCGTTGGATGATTCCGTGTCCAGATTGCAGCCCAATGCAGCTGGCGGTGCTTGAAAGTAAAGCAGACTGCGGAACAATCGTGCCAAGTTCTTAAAACTTATTCATTTTAAAGACCACGATTTGCAATGTGACTTCAGTTGATCTCTATAAATTGCACTCCCTGAATGCGAATCGGGTCGAATCTATTTCGGTGAAAATTCAAGGGTATTCTCCAGCACTAACTTCGCTTATGGCTCTGAGTACTTTTTAGCCAGGTGCCGAGGCTTGGGCGCGGGAGTGGGAGCGGGAGCGGTGAGGGGTCCTCGCCAGGGGGCGGGAGCCAGAGGCAGCGAGCGAAACAGGAAAGCATTTGCATACTTTTTGGCAGTTTTAAATTATTCAGAGAGTGCACACAAAAGCCGAGCAAAACGGACAGAATTCCCTTGACCGGGGAAGGGGGGTGGGACGGGGTCAAAAGCCGACGGAGCCACGCCTCCATCAGCCAGCCGCCCATCAGTGGGCTGTGACAATTAAGCTGCACTCAAATTGCTTTCGGCCAGCTCCCGCGCCCTGCCACTTTTTGCGTTCTCGGTTGTGCGCCCGTAAATATGCAACAAGATTTTTATTTAAATGTCACTCCATTTTTAAATCAAATCCCGACACCAGTCCGTGAGCCTCCGCTTACGCCCCGCTTTTGTTTTCCCGCTCTTCCCTCTGCCCGTTGTTCTCGGCGCTTTTAATTTTCATCTTGTTTACTTTAACGTCATTTTCAACTCTTCGGTGTTTTCTTGAGCACTTTTCGCGCGCCCTTGCCACCCGGGCCCCGCTCGCTCCACGCGGCCATTGTCCCATCTCGGTCCTCGTCATTGTCGCTCGTGTGTGTCCTGCTCGTCTTGCCTGTCTCCTTAGTCGCTCCTTCGGCGTCGCTTGCTCCTTGCGCAGCTCGTGAAGTGGCACTCATCCGCACTTTTAAGCCCTACTGAATTCCTTTTATCCCTAAAATAAATATCTTCATCCACAGCAGTCTCTCCTGTTGTTTCCCTGGCTGCTGCTCTTGGCGCCCTCTGGCTCTGGCTGGAGTTCCTCCAGCCAGTGGGGCCAAAAGCCGGCATTGTGTTGCCTCCGACACCCACCTCTTCAGTTAGGCGACTCTGCAGGCTCCTCTTCATCATCTGCTTCATCTCGAGAGCTTTAAAAGATTTTTAATAGAGTTCTCGGGCGACACTTTCGATTGTCTTTGCATGCGACTTGTGTGGAAATTAAACGTGAAGTGAGCTGCTCCAGAGATGAGCAGGGAACTGATTTCCTCGCCGGAAGCGTCCGAGAACCCCGCCCATCTATCACTCTCCCAGTTAGCTGCGCCCAGCCTCATTCATTAGTCTTGGCAATGACAAGGACATGGCTGTCACCCCGTCCAGGCCCCGGCCAGTGTCTGTAATGCTTAGACCAATATCTCTGTCCCATATTACCCCTTTTCGCACGTCCTTCACACATAGCAATGACATTATAATGATGACAATTCGAAGGAGGCAAGCAGTGGTCCGGGGTGGAGGAGATTCGATTTTGGCTCTCGTCGTCTGCTGGGGAAATCAGGAAAGCACAAAATGCCAATGAAGAAACAAAGCGAGGGAAGCAGAGCGAAATACAAATCAAATGTACCGCAAAACTGAATGAAGTCAACAAAGGATGCCAACTCTGGACCAACGGACCGGGGAACTGAGGGACTGAGGGACTGCATGGGCAGGGGCGGGGAGTGCCCCCAGGGTCGAGTGAGAGTGACAAATAAATTGGCGATTCCCATGGGGACACTGCTACAGGACTGCAATCGATGGGCAGCAGGGAGAGCGGGGCGCGGGTACGAGGCAGAGTCCTGCATTGTCAAATGCTCAATTCTCATTGTCCTTGTATTCGGGCGTGTGGCTGCTGCGAGACTGTTAAGCACATAAGTTGAAATATTCCGATTGAGTAAGTTTCATTATTGCAGCAACAACGACAGCGACAACGACAACGACAACAACAAAGTGCACATTTTGTATAAATAAAACAATGACAACGATTTCAACTCATTTAAATTCTGTGCTGTAATAAATTTGCCTGCATAATTTCTATAGATAGGACAACTTTTCCACTCGCCCCGGACACCGAGCGCCCTCTGTCACTTTGTTTAGTTTGTTTAGTGTAGACTCCAAAGTGCCTGGCTGAATTTTCAATACATTTTCTGCATTTTAAATGATTTTCATGTGGAAATTTGTTTTGCATTTTCGCCCGGCATAGGGAGTTCGAGGGAAGGCCAGGACTGGTTAAATGATTGTGGACTGTTTGTGCTTAAACTCAAATTGGATTTGAGGGCTCTTAAAGCTGCCGGCTCTCCACGGTCCATAAGTCAACGATTGCAAATTACTAGCTGCTCGCCCGGCCTGCTCCGCTTTCCATCGGGGATCCGGGCACGGTGCCAGCTAATTAAAGGGCTTAAAACGCGGTCCTTCCTGCTTCGGTGTTCGGTTGAGAGCTGTGATATCAGTCCGGGGACAAGCCTAGTGCCGGCGGAGGCGAAGGCGGAGGCTGAGGGAGCAGGAACAGTGCTGCGCTTGCTGTGATTTAATTAATTTCAATGCATAACGTCAACTGTGAAACCGGAACCCAAACTCGGAACCGAATACCCGTAGAGCCCGGACCCGGAGCCAGTCAAACCTGACACCAAACACAGAGCCCGAGCAAGAGATAGACGCTCAGTCAGGGAAGACAGAGCGCCGGAAAGGGGATTGGTATGGCCGGCCGTAGGAAGGACATTTCCGAAGGCAGAAAAGAACTGAACTGGAAAATTAAATCGAGTATAATTTTTTCGGGTGACAAGCTGCTTTAAATTTTGATGCCAGTAACAAAAACAAAGCACCCAACAGTGAGTCTGATGAGAGCCAAGGAGAGGCAGCGGCAGATGCCCAAACGGACCTTTAAGTTTTCATTCTTGTAGTTCCCCTGCCTTCCAAGCCCTCTGTAGGGCTGTAAACATTTTTCCGCAACATTGCGTTCTGACTTTAATTAGCATTTTTGCATGGTGAAAGGGAAAAGGAGTGAGCACTCCTTGCCGGTTACTATGCAAAACCTCCCGGCTTCCAGTCAGCAAAAAAAAACTCGGCCAGAGGAAAAATATTTGCATTTTCTGTTGAAAGCTAAAAGTCAATTCTAAAGGACAATGCTAAGGAACTGAAATAACGACGGTGGCAGGCAGGTAACAATAGTATATGTAATGCATGCTAACTGTTGTGTTCTATTTGATATTGTTATTAAATGGGTTCTAAAATAATACACTTCTCTAAATGTTATTATCATATTCATAAATAAATGAGAACTGGCAAGGGTAAGTTTTCCGAGATCAGTCTATACGGATTATCTGTTGAATCTATATCTATCTATACTATTTATAATAAATTAGAAACAAAATATTTGGCAGCCATCTAAACATTTTATTTTATTATAGAATAATTTAATTTTATTATTAAGCCATATTTAAATTTTGTGTTTCTTATCCAGTTTTGTAATTATGAGCAGGATTGTTACTAAGTAGTGAGAGTTCCACGTTTTTTTCTACTACTAAGTACTTTTTCCTTACAAACAGCAAAGAAAGTGTTAAATTTTAGCAATATAATTATATATACCATTATAATGGTAAATTTCGTAGTAAGTGAATTATTGAATACGTTTTGAACGAAAATGGTAAGATTTATCTGTAGGAGAATATGAATTGTATTTATAAAATGATTCTACTCTAAATTGTTTAGTTTGGCTTAAAGTGGATTTGGATTGACCTTTCTTATAGGTTATCAAGATTTTATTTACTCATGTTTTTGTTTTGTTTTTCTTTTTTTTTCAGGTAAGTGTCGCTACCCATACCATTTTGTTTACGGGTAAGTGAATTCAAGTACTTGTTCCAAGAGAACTATCTATATCATAAAGTTCTATAAATTAGAGTGTGATACAGGCGCTGAAGCTGGAAAACTTTTGGACAATAAATAAAAGAACTAAAGTCAGCGCATTTATAGTGTGGGACTATTCTGAATTTGTCTTGGAAATAAAACGACAATTAACAAACAGACTTGCCACAATTTCCGTCAACAAAATACTTCTCGTGGGCCGTTGTCCGTTGAAATATCTCCTAATATGTCCCTACTAAATGCTCCCCACCGAGCTTGGATAGGCGACATTTAAGAATTTTTTAACAGCTAAAGCTAAATCATACTTTATGCAAATGAATTTTGGTTTTTTCATGCTTTAA
>VNJR01004424.1:0-54253 GCA_008042585.1 Drosophila punjabiensis | reverse complement strand
GCAGCAGCAAGCGCCTCAGCAGATGCAACAACAACTGCATCAGCAGGGACAGCAGATCTCATCCGCCATGTAAATCCGCTTCAGGTCATCACATTGATTCGGCATTGTCGAATTGAAAATGCTCTGCATAAGGAAAATTACGGGGTATCAAGGCTAACAAGTTGCACTGAAAAGTATATAAAACCCAAGCAAAAGATCGCTTAATTAGGTTTCTTAGTTATTTTCAAGTGCAACCTGCAAGCCTAGACACTCGGTATTTTCATTGAGGCCCCTAAAGTATGGCTAATTGAAATTACAGGGTATCAACGCCACACTTTAGCACGAAGAAAGCCTAAAGAAGCAAAATCAATCCAGTCTCTTGTTTTTGTTTCTAACTAATTTCCTAGTGTCAAGTGTCCCCTTCGATCTTCTGTGATTTTTGATAAATTAATGGGTATAAAGGCTGATTAGCTGAATTTAAAGTCTTTGCAACACAATCACCTTCTCTTGTGTATTGTGTTTCTTTACTTATTTTCAACTGATCACCTTGATACCCCTTAGTAAGCCACCAAAATTTAATATTTATGCAGAACATTTATTAACATAAACAAAAAGCAACGGAAACAACGATTCATGAGAATCAAAAAAATGTAGTTCATAACACCGATAAGTGCGATTCGAATGTGTTCGCCAGAAGGAGGCCCCAATACTAATAATATTGGGTTTCTGAGGTCATATAGGTACGAAAATACAAACCTAGACTAGTTTCATACGAGGCGAGAAATAGTGTTTAATATTTGTAGCTTTACGACCAGAGGATGCAATTCTAAAGATAATACGTAGGACTTAGCAAGGTGCAATTTACCACACTATATATAAATATATAACAAAAAAATGCATATACATAAATATGTTTAAGTTAAGTCTGTCAATCGGAAATCCCAACATAAATAAACATTAAACGCCCTAAAAAATCTACACAACATTTACGCACAGATATATCGTAAATACTCAGCAAGTTAATAAATCAAATATCATAGTTAAATCAATGGCCGCTCAGGTGAAAATTCTAAAACCAACCAGTTTTGAGAATCTTGAATCTTCGAAAATTCGATATAGTCAAAAATGGTTGGTTTGGTTTTGTATTTTCACAACTAAAATCTGAGATGACCATTTGGTTTTTGTTGTTTTTTTGTTTTTTTTTTTTGTCGTCCTAAACGTCCGTTTTCTTTAATGTCAGTTAAGGGATAATTCATAAGAAAGTTTAGTATATAATTTTTTTCATAAAGTAATATTTTATTATTAACATTTAAATGTTTTCGTATTTATAGAGCAAATAATATTAAATTGTTTTTGTTATATTCTAAGTTTTTTCGAATTTTGCGAAGGCATTCTATGAAAATGCGGCGAAAATCGTCACAATAAGATCAACGCCTTGATGAATTTCGCTTCATGTCATAAAAAGTCCACTCAAAAACGGAAAAACGTAGTATTGATTATTCAAAGGATTTAAGTTTAACGGGGAGAGTACACGATTGTGGACATTATTTTCTAAAAACTTCTGATAGTCTTCTATCACTTTTAGGAATTTTAGCAATTTCGTTCACATATATTGCGCTGTGGACATTTTTCTGTACGCTACCCTTAGCTTCAGTCTACTTCAGAACGCTCAGGGTAGAATTTAGCATTTTTTGCTTCTCAATCCCTACTCTACCCCTGGAAAGTTAAATTATCGTAATTTATTTATATTTATTTGTAATTTATTTTAATCACAAGGAATGGCATTAACTGCATTAAGAAAACGGGCCCGGTGCAAATTGTTTATATATATATATCAATATATATATATATAATATTGAACAGTTGATTAATGAATTTTTAAATGGATTAACCTGGTTAAGATTCGGGCCTACTTTGGGCAGATAATAGACATCATTGAGCAGTTGATGGAAGCGTTTTGTAAATGTTTAGCCTTAAGATGTTTGCCCTGTTAATTATGGATGACTCTAAATATATACATATATTGCTGTATACTTAGCTCTTGCATATGAATGTATAAAAACGTGATCGGCTATGCCTCGATGTATATTAGAGAAAATGTTGTCCGCACTTACATAAGTAAATACTTTAAAGTCTTGGTATTGATATTGGATATTGATATTGATAACTTGAAATATTACCAAACATGTGTATAAAATGTGATGATAAACGTTGCAGAGTACTATACACCCCGGATTCCTAGTTACTTCAATTGTTATTCTGTTTCAACTAGAGTTTGCCCAGGATACTAGCCGATTTGTTCGATTAACTTGCCCTCGGACGACTGTGGCCGAGACCAGTGGTTGCCATATGGAGCCTTACGATCAAATCCGTTAGTGAGCAACGTTCGTAGGTCCAAATACGAATGCCAAACAATAAATAAGAGTAATACGAATTTATTGTACATACAATAAACAAAAATAGCAGATATGCCCAAACTATACAGAACTGTTTTACCCCTAAATGCATGGCGGATATGCATATATCCTCCTACATATATATATTCGCCCCATTAAGATATATATACATCGTGCAGGATCTTCTCTGTCTGGATTAGCGAACAAAAATGAATACATTAATACATTTTTCAGTAGTCACAAGGCCCTCAAAAAGGATAAAGCAAAATTAACCTAAATCGAATTAGAATCGGTCCTTTCAAAGTGCATTTGCAAAACACAGAAACGTTTACTTTTTAGCGCACTTCATGGATTAAAATCGAGTTATTGAATTAATTATATATACATATACAAGACAAAACATAAACGAATTACATATTATGTACAATTTTGCCTTTGAACAATTTTTAAAAGAAAACGATTTCATTATTCTATATACATACATGTATTAAGCCCGAAAAGGAACAATAAAATACAAAATTTCATTCAACTTTTTTGGTATCCAAAAAAGCGAAAACAAAATAATATGGATTTTTGATATTTTTTGAAATTATATAAGACTTGGGTAAGTTTTTCGATTTAATTATGTTCTGACATCATTTTACAGGTACCAATAAATATAATAGCAGGTCTCTGTAGAAACACAGCATATAAAAAAAAGCCTAAGTGCATAATTGGGTTCAAAATGTAATTTTTATGACCGAAAATAACGTATAGTGTATTTTTTTGCTCTTTTGTGAGGCAGTTTGCTAAGATTAAAGGAGATTTGCGTTAACACTGGCATATTTAATTCCTAAAAGATATAAGAACCCTTAAAAATCCAAATAAAAACCACAAGTATTTAGTTATTACATATTTTTCAATTTTATTAGTTATTATCATTATTATTTGTATTATGCATTACACACCTAACCGACTTAACGGACACATTTCTATCATTTTACATCAGCTAAATTCAGTTTTCATTCATATTTGCTTTCGTGAATCTGTGAATTGTTACCATTATCCGTATTACATGACAATCTCCATTCCTCTGTTTATTACTATAATTACTCATCCGGACCTTGTTGTCCATCATGTTGTTTGTTATTCAATGTTTTATCAAGCAACAATATAGAATCTTTGGCGGCGCATGCAACACGCCTACCCAGGCAAAGGCTGAAAAATTTTGTAAATCTTTCAATTTGATTGCCGCAGTTTGTATAAAAAGTTTGTGAAATTACGTTTTTCTTCTTGTTTTGTGGTTAAATGCCTCGCGTGCCGCCGGCGCCGCCAGTGTTCCATTGCTGGTTTGCAGAATCCGCTTGGTATTATTATTCAATTAAATTTGTCGTTTATTTCTACACTTTATATGTCAAGTTTATATACAAAAAATTCATCAACTACGCTAAACAATTTCAGTTTTGCCTGTGAATTATAACAATATCCTTTTAATTAATTATTTGCAATGATTCCGTGTTGTGATTCCGATACGTTGAATGCAATTTCATACAATGATTGGGTTTGTTGTCCTCATTTTAGTTTAAGCCTGGTTATCCTATATAAACTGATCTCTCTCTGTGTGTGTGTGTGTGGTGTGTTTGTTTATATGCCGCCGTATAAATGTTCTTTACAAATACATAGATCTCAATACGAAATGCTAAACTTTGGTTTTATGCTACAGAATGTGCACACAATGGCCAACACAATATATATATATATATGTATATGCTATATGTACTATATCGATGAACGACAAACTAAAAACTATAACAAAAATTAAATAAATTAAATAAAGTCTCCTCTCAATCGATGTCTCGTGTGAAGCTAAGATAGGTGTGTATGTGTGTGAGAGTTGATTTAAGTGTGGTCTCTGGTTGATTGATTGATACAATTGATCGGTTCGAATCATTATCGTATGATATTTAGCATTTGAAACCCTGGAGATAGCAGTTCATCCATATGGCTTGAGTCGGGCTATTGATTTGGGCTGCACACGCAAGGAACAGCAGGTGTGGAGAGGAACTAAATGCGGGCCAACGCTGCAGGTTGTACATCAATAGAGATATATCTAGACTACATGGACAGTGCCCAATTGTGTGTGCTTGTTGTGCTTAAGTATACGAACAAAGTATAAGGTATAAACAATAATTTTGGCATAAACTTAAGTGTACTATATAAACATTCATTGGTTCAATTGCTAACAACGAAACGTGAAATGCTTTCTCTCTCTTATCTCTTTGTGTTTTTTTCTTTTCAATGATTTGTACAAAATGCAATTTTCGCAAATGAATTTTTCATATTTCCATCTAGATTTCTGGACATGGAAGTAAAAGACGCGGCGTGGGCGCGGTGCCACCTTATAAGTAAATGCCATCATTGGAGAGTTTCTCATTAGCAACAATTCGAAATACATTAAAGTTTGATTCGGATTCGGATTGATTTAAATAATACTTGGCTTAGTTGTAAGATAGTCGTCTCGTGTGTGTGTTTGTTTTGTGTGGAAAGTATCAGAAGAAAAACTATTCAGCAGAGGGAGGAGGCTTAGATCAAAGAGTTATCTAGATTGTAGATTGGATTGGATTGGATTGTTTATACAAAAAACCTAAGCACCGATTAAAGTAGCGTTTTAATTGTATAGCTGTATTCGATTTGAAATTCAATATAGAGTTGCCATCAATTTCCATCCTACTTGACTTCTTGGTATCATCGGTATCATTGTTATCATCGTTATCTCGACCCCGTAAGCTTACAAAACTAGTTAAATACTTTCTATTTCCATAGTACATACAGTTAGGTATATATATATATAAATTATAAAATAGTTTTGCGTGTAAAATATAAAATTTAGTTCTTTCCGAATTTCGTGTTTCGTTTTCTTTTCTTACTTTTTTTTTTCTTGTTTTTGTTGCTGGATTCAGAGAATTGTTAAGATACGCTTAAACACATACATATATAACATACATATAGAGTTCATGGGTGTGTGTGTGTGTTGCTTGGTTGGTATGCCATTAAAAAGTCTTAAGAATTATAGTAAATATGCATATAAATGTATAATATATATATGTATAACTTTATATACTATATATATATATATGTCGTACGTGTGTGTATGCGTGTGAGTGTGTGTAGGTGATGTGTGTGATTAGGCTCTGGACTCGGCTGCTTAGTCTTGCACCTCTCGGTACGGCACTTCGGACGTGACCGAGAACGACTCGAAGTAGTGGTTCAAGAACTCGAACGTCGGCCTTTTGTCGGGCACCGCATCCCAGCATTGGAGGAGCAGCTGGTAGATGTTGTCCGGGAAGTAGTGATTCGTCGGTTTCGGCATGCGGAAGCCCCGTTCGATATTCTCGATCACCTCCCGACTGTGCATGCCCGGATATGGCACTTGTCCGTACGTAAACAGCTCCATCAGCAGGATGCCATACGACCAGACGTCCGACTTGATCGAGAACTTGCCGTAAATGATCGCCTCGGGCGCCGTCCACTTGACCGGAAACCGTGAGCCCTGCTTGGGACAGTACTCGTCATCGGCAATAACGCGCGCCAGTCCGAAATCACAAATCTTCGCCACATTGTTGTCGGCAATCAGTACGTTGCGTGCCGCCAAATCGCGATGGATGAGCAGCTTTGACTCCAGATACTCCATGCCGCTGGCCACTTGGGTGGCAATATAGATGAGATCCTCAAAGTGCAAGTAGCGGCCGTCGCCCTCGCGTAAAAAGTCCAGCAGACTGCCCTTTGACATGTACTCCTGCACAATGTAGATGGGTTCCTCCTGCAATAAAAGGTTTTCAAATTAAATAAAGGCTTTGGCAAGTTTGTTGCTTCACTTACCTGCGAGCAAACCGCATAGAGGGCAACCAGGCGATTGTGTCGGAACTTCTTCATAATGGCCGCCTCCTGCAGGAAAGCAGCCGTCGACATGGTGCCCTCGCGTAGGGTTTTCACCGCCACATCAATGCTGTTGCGCCACTTTCCGTAGAAGACCTCGCCAAAGTTGCCGCGTCCCAGCTTGCGTAGCAGTTGAATTTCGGAGCGCGGAATCTCATACTTGTCGCGCAGCTCCGGGCCCAGGTCCCACATCTGGGGCTGAGGCTTGGGGCAGGGACGCGATAGTATGTGACACAGGCCAAGAGCGTTTTCTGTAGCGATAAGAGAATTAATAAATGGATTTTTCCACTTCATTGTCTACAACTTATTATTGTTGTTCTTTCTTTTTTGTGTGGTATATACTCACTGCTGTATGCCATGACCAGGGCCTGGAGCGAGGGGAAAGTCTGATTGGTGGCTATATAGTAGCCACCATTATCCAGCGGCTTAATGCGATAGTGCTTCACATGATATCCACGTCCATCTTCCCAATCCTTCACCGACAGCGAATAGCCATCGGGATTGTGCTCTGAGGGTCGAACGAGGAAGGTGCCACGTGGATTTTCCTCGGCAAGTAGAAGTTTATCCGCTTCCTTGCGCAGCACGTTCTCAAAGAACCAGCTGGTAAGTGAAGGATATACGAGATTTATATTAATATTTCAATAAATAAATATGCTATTTATAATAAAGCTCAGCAGAGAATTGTGTTTCTAATGGAATTTATGAAGGAAATATGAAATATTTGGTTATTTCCTTTTTCTAGTTCAGGAAAATTCAAGTTTTTCATATTTAAGTGGCATATAAATTACACACACACACTCTGCTGGCCTTGTTAAAATGAAGCACTTACTCCTCGCTGTTGACGCTGCGCTCCTCGGCCACAAAGTTGAGCGGGATGAGGCCCTCCTGGCGAGTGCTCAGATTCACGACGCGCCACCAATCGGACTCGGTGTCGTCGATGACCTCCATGCGGTCGCCCTTCATGAAGCTCAGATCGGACTCATCGCGGGACTTGTAGTCGTAGAGGGCCACGACGACGCGCTTGGGCATAACTCCGGGAACGCCGGCTAGAGGAGAAGCAGGGTGAAGAAAAGTGTGTCTAGTTAGTGGCAAAAATTTTCGTCTGGCTGGGCAAATTTGATTTGCGTCCTTAAATTGCAATTTATGGCGACAAATTGGGAAATATACATTTTTTTTTCGACATTTATTTTCTTCCTATTTGCCTAACAAAATTGCCTTAAAACTTAATTAGAGTTTAATGAGTTCAAGTGTGGCGGGGAGTAGATGCTTGCCAAATGCAAATTGGATAGCATAGCATACATTTTCGGGGAGGGCGCCATAAACAAAACAATTTCATTTCGTGTTTGGTAAGTGTGTGTCTCGTTGCCAAGCCGCGATTTTTGGCACTGACTTGCATTTGGCTAATTGATTTAGCCCACAAGCAGCGAGGCAACGCATAAATAAACTGCTGTCCGCTCTCTGGCTTGCCAGTTGCCTTGGCCCGCTCTCTGCTCTGCCCTCTGTTAGCTTTAACCCAACTGGCCTGGCCACGCCCCTTTTTCACCAGGCTTTCGTGCTGACAAAGGCGGCACAAATCACTGGCCAAGCACTCAACCTCTTGATGGGTTTACACGACCTAAGCGGCTTTAGGGGCCTATATAAACCCATAGTACTGTGTAGCCGTCATGTCATGGATAGAAATGGCAGTAGTAGCAGCAGTTAATCGGCTGCCGGCTGCGAGGTTTTGCATTCCCAGCTGGCTGTGACAGGTCACATCAAAATAATTCACCAGCCGTCCACAGTCCATTTCAATGCTGCTTGGAATGAAACGAATGGTGGCATTTATGCCATGGGAAAACTCGGGTATAAGTTCCCGCCTTTGTGGTTTCAAAGTTATGACTGTTAAAGGTTGTCGTTTTGAATATAACCTTAGTAAAGCGGAATCTATTAAGAAGATAAATCTTGCCTGCTAATATGTATGGAAAATCTAAAATTTAATTGGGAAAGGTTGAAATTTAGTAAGACTATTGCTTAAAGTAGTAAAGCTAATTGGGTTACATGGAATTACATGTCTATTTATGGATGTAAAAGTGCCTTTAACTATACTTAAACTAAATTTCTTGCCAGCTTAGCTGATATATTCCTTTAAATAAAAGTAAATGGCATCCCTTAGAGCACTGCAATTTGCTCGTGTGGCAAATGTAGCACCCCTTGCCAACTTATTAAACTGTTACGCAGCTGCAACAACTCCTTACACAACTCCTTGGGGTCTCGTATATGGCAACACAATGTCGTGTCATATCGTATGCAATATCCCCGCTAAGGTGGCATTAATCCAACACCACCTTTCCACCCCTGATACCCTTTTCCGGGCCACGAGAACTGGTCAAGGTTAACGACTGTAGTCGTATTACCAGTGCAAATATGAGAATTGCGTTGCCAACAGCACCGTCGTCGTGCCTGCCATTTGCTGACTTGACTCCACCTCTGAACCTCCTGGGAGACGAACTCTAATTATGGCAGTAGGTGTACAGTACAGGTAGTTAGTTTGGCGGGTTGCCTGGCGCTGCCTCACATTATGCAAACACAGAAGGCCAACCAGCGGGTAAAAGCCAATCTCTGTGGCGGGCAAAAAGTCAAATTGCTAATTAAAAGCTGAAATTATCACTCCTCCCGCGTTCGCCCAGGAGGATAACAGCCACCAACAGCTAATTACTAATGCATGATAATACACAAACATACAGGCAAACTTCACCCACTTGAACTTCCTTAATTAAAATGTTGTGTCGCATAAATATAATTGACGGAGATAACTTTTACCTAGCAAATTAAACTTCTTAATTAAATAAATGTACTTGACTCGGAAAGTTTTCAATAATGGAAAGGATTTACGTAAGAGGTTTCATAGAAAAATAATTCTAAACTTGATTAAAATGAAATGATTTTTGTTTCAAATAAATATTTAATGCTAAACTCCCATTTAATAAAATAGCTTCAATCGAATGGCTTCCTTTTTACTCAAGTACGACTGTAATTACTAATGCATGATAATACGCATATTAGATTGGGTTTTTTGATGGGTTGTTTATACAAATAAAAAGGGAAACTCACTTGGTGTGGTGCGAGGCCTGATGATATCCACGCCGCCCTTTCCGCCAATCTTCAGCGGACCCCGATGATTAGGATCGGGCGTATAGCGCGAGTCCAGCGAACCACCGTTGTTGTGTTTCTGGCCGAGAACGCCGCCCATGTTGCCGCCGGCGCCGCTGCTGTTGATGTGCGTCTGGCCAAAGGTATAGTCGGATTTTTTGTAGCCTCCCGTGGGATAGGCCAGTGCCAATTCCTGATCCTGTCGCTTGCTGCAGCATTTGTTGCCCATGGCTTATGCGATATCCTCCTGTTGATGAGCGCGCGCTTGAGCCTTGTGGGTTTCGTATTGTGTTGAGCTTCCTATGGGGTATTTGTGTTCTCTCCTTTTCAGCTTCAGTTGGGGCAACACATATTTGGCATATAACGAGTTGTTTTCTTGCAAAAGTGTTTTCTTAACAATAATTAAAAAGTTGCTATAGCCAAGAGTGTGTGTGTGTATGTTGTATCGTTTTAAGTTTAAACTATCAGTCGAGTTGGCTTATGGTTTTGTTCTATTTGTGGGCCCCTGCCTTAAGTTTGCATCAAAAGCTGCAGTTGGAGGGCATTTGCATTAGTTCATCTATCAACTGCTATCTCTCCGTTGGCCGAGCTGCAAAAACGCATTTCGTGTGGGTAAGTATAAAAAGTGGCCAATGTTGGACATTCACAGCTGCAACTGCTGCTGCTGCTGGTGCTGCTTCTGCTCCTTGATTGGATTGATCCTTGCGGTCTGTGTCCTGCCAGCAATTCCAGCCAGCGACCGTCTGCACATTGCTGGGCAATCCTCGTTGTCGTCGTCCTGGTCGTCAGTCACCTGTGAGCCGAGGCAAAAGTAAACAGAAACAGAAAAACCAAAATTAGTTACTGTGTTAATAAATATTCATTAAATAAGCATTTGGCCAGACAAAGGACCCTGTCAGTCACTGACCCCCGGTGTCCACTCAAACAAAGCCACCGCACAAGTTGCCTCTTGCCAATTGTCCAGCTCCTCTGTGGATCTCCGTAAACGTTTTTGGCACATTATTACACTTGAGTTGCCCGGAGGAAGCCGCTCGTCTACCATAACTACAGCTCAGGAGGGTTCATCAGCCCTTTAGGATTAGAGATGACCAGCGATTTGAATATCACATTACATATTGCATAATATGTCCGTTTTAATCAGACGAAATTGTTTGGCTTAATTAAATTTGAATTAAATGATTCATTTTTCAACTGATTGCGTTTTATGTGGAATTAGTAGATTGATTACATATCTAAATGCCCATGAAATTAAATATTAAATATAGCATATTTGTGGCTATGAGAATATAGACTATAATCTGTTTTAATTACTCAAAAGCAATACGGCTGACGCAACTGATAATGAAGGATTATGCAATAATAACAAAATAAACAGCTCAACATTTATTTAAAAATTATAATTCTTGTTCAATTTCAACTTAAATGAATTACCTTGTAAGAAATTCCTTATATTTTCAATTAAAAGTCGTAAAAGCTATCACTGTTCCTGCAAACTCATCACTCTCGTTGGCCGGCGGACAAAAGTGGCACACAACCTTTCGACGAATGCCACAGAAACCACAAAACAGCAAATGCAACATCAGTTGCTGCTGCCACAACTGCAGCAGAAGCCTCATCGTCAGCCAGTGGAGGCGGCAGCCGTTTCGAAAGGTTGCCAGCTGGGCAGGCTCAGTGCCACTCTCGTCCGTAGCCATTGTCTATTGACTCAAGCCCGGCAGGCATCTGTTTATTGTTCAATTGGATAATTATGGTCTCCAAAGCGGAGTTGAGGACTCCGAGGAGGGGATGGAATTGGAGTGGCAACAGGGGTTGTTGCAAAGGCGACTGCAGTTGCTGCAGGGGCGTGTTGTGAGGCCAAGGTTGAACCACTCTGCAACATGTCTTCCTCTCTTACTCTCCCCTGGCACACTATGGATTGCTGCTGCAGTTTCCAATTTTAATTGTTATTGTTGCGCATTTTGTTGTGTGTGTGCGCAGCTGGCATGAAATTGTCGCTCCGCTGGCAGTTGCCCGGATGTCAGGATGCCAGAATGCCAGGATGCCAGGATGCATTTGTGGCATTAGCTAATATCCTGCCATTGTCCTGGTCCGCCTCTAGTATGGCATGCCGTCAATTATTAAAGCCATGTTTAGTCCGAGACTCAAGAGGGATTAGATGACTTAAATATTCAGCAAACCAGAGTACACTTGAATATTTGTAGAGTATTTAAGGAGTTAGCTCAAAGGCCCTTTCTTAATTATTTTTGTCCTGCAAAATAATCCTCTTTATTGCTCCAGCCTTAAGGGTTTCTTTGAGTGCATCCAGCAGGAGCAATAAAATGCAAACCGAAAGGACTTCACTGGAAAGTGTTGCTGACTTGACAGCGAAGGAGGAGAGCACAGTGCCAACGCTGTGTGGAAATTGTGCCAGGACATTTGAACTGTCTGAGTTTCGTCGGCGCGACGTCTGCATTTATTGTCCCCGCAGCTTGATAAACACACACAACGTGTAGCGCTTTAAAGTCCGACCAGCAACATCAACAGCAACAACAACCATAAAAGTTTGAATGGATTTGCGTTCGTTTGCCCATAAAAAGTCAAAGTTTGTTTTTCGGTGAGTTCATGAACCCATTCGGAGAACAAAAATAGCAACAGCAACAACAACAACAAAGTCAGTGAAAAAGTTCCACGGGGGTCAAGCAACCTTTATTTTGGGGTCGTAGCTACGACGAACGAGAGTAGCCAGCATTGAGGCTGCAATAATGTTGGGAAATTCTATACAATTATATTCGCAGCTTTATGAGATGTACTTTAAAAGTCACTGACTGACTGACTGGATTAGGCTATATGTATGTATTATGCACACAGCACAAAGAGAGCAACAGTTGAGGGCCCGGCGATAGGATGAACTGATAAGAAGATGAGTAGATAATATAGAATATATAATACAATATAATAGAATAAACTGCTTTTCACAATGACTCATTGTGTCTTGAACTTGGTGCCTTTTGTTTATTTTAAAGCGTAAAGATAGGTAACTAGATAGCTTAATTAGTCACGAAAATAATTATAACTAATAGGGATGTCTTGTTTGCTTGCTTTTAAATCTCTTTGTTAAACAGGACTCGACATATCCGAATTATTTAATTAATTTCATTAATTAAGAGAAAACCGAATTTTTTCTGATTGGTTTTGCTCTAATAAAATATAGATAAAAATCTCCAGGAATATAAAATCTCTACTGGCTTGAAATCTCAAATTTTAAATCTCTGAAGAGAAAAATATTTAGTGATTTAAGAGCTCCAATTGTTATATATTTATATTGAAAGATATCTATTTATATTTAAGACTATTGATTTGAAACTTAAAATTTGGAATCTCTGGAGATTTATAATGATAATTTTGAATGAGTACGAACTTATTATACTGTGAAAGAACCATTGGCTGGCAAAGTTTTCTTAGAAAGTGGTATAAGTTTTAAACTTATATTTATATTTATCTTTTCAATTTATTTAAAATCCCAAAGGAATGGTTATAAGGAAGTTTTTATGAAAGATTGTGTACTTTTACAGCCTAAATATATTTCCCATAATAAAATGAGCGCTTTTTTCTGGGTTAAATCTTCGCCCATTTGTATTCATTATTTTTGGTTAAGGGTTTATAGACATGATATGAAATCCCCACACACTCTTTGAATGTTATTCCCATTTCGATACATATTATCCCCAGGACGACAGGTGGCGCATTGTCTGCCTATAGAGACCTTGCCGCAGACATGAGCGATTTATAACCCCAACACACAACGCCGACCGAACTCTCTCACATCCACATCAAAAGCTCAATGCAAATGGGTGATTGGGGATTGCGGCCAAAAGGGTGGGGGTGCAAAAGTTGGAATCGAAAAAAATAGGTACATATACGAATGTATACGATATATCATAGTTGATGGGTTGATGGCCAGTAAACGAGAAGCAGTGAAATTCTCGGTTTTCCATCGCTGACAAGCGATACGGTGTGCGAGTGAGTGTGTCTCTGTGACATGAAAATGTAATTTTCTAGTTTACTTTTTGGGGGTAAAAGCGGGTCATGTGTGGTGTTCTGACGACGATGGTGATGGTGTTATTTGTTGTGGTTGTTGTTGTTGCACACAAGCAATGAATTTCCATTGTTGAAGTTGACAAAACTAAATGAATACTTAATTGGATATTGCGGCTTTGAATGCGCCCGAAAGACGGCAACACGAATGTGAAAATATGGCATTTATGATTCGAGTGTAAAAGTGTGTCAAGATGGGAATTGGACATAAAATGTCCATAAATCCAGATGTTGGAATATTATTAGAAATTTAGAAGGTTTTCAAGGCAAAGTAAGTGCAAACTATAAATTTGAATACTAGCTCAATTGCTGAAAAGTTTTTAAACAAATTTTAAATGCAAATGGGTCAATTTTATATTTGTCTAAATGGAAAGAATTTATTAAATTTACAAATCAAAGTGCCTAAATTAGTTCATAAAATTTTCATTTGAAATGTAAATAAAAAAGGCTCATTTCACATACTGTTTGTAATCTTTATTTTAAATGAGTTAATCCTCTTATATGTACTTTTAGCAACTTAAAATATTTATAATTCCAGGCAAAAACAAATATTCACTTACATAAATAATGTTTAGCACACAGAAAAAATTATAAGTTTAATAATTTCCAAGTCTCACTTCCTTCTTACTTCCGGAATCCTTCAAGCACATTTCCACAAAGCATTTGAACTACATTTTTGTCAAATTAACAATGTGCCCAAATATATAGTTGCGCCAATGCCATTCTCTGTCTAATAAAATCAAATATTATGCAAAAGAATTTGATTCCCCCGGGGGGCGAGGGCTGGAACCGACCGCATGTCAGGCCAAATCCTCGAGGACATAAAGGCATTAACTGTAAATGCCGTAATGCCGTCATTTCCCGATGACAGGGCCCCACAAACGCACAGACACACGCCGAAATAGAGGACTTGATATGAAAATGTAGAACGTCTTCGGGTTGGAACGTTTCTGGGTTGGAAAATGGAAATGGCAATGGTTCTGTTTCGCCCACATTTTTTTTATTGCTCTCCATTATTATTATACTGGGTTTGCCGCAGCCTGACTGCCTTCGTCCTGCGTCCTGCCTCGTGTCTCTCTCGCTCGTCCTTCGTCAGCTGTAGCCACATTGTTGCCTACTTAAAAAGTCAATTTGTGTGACGTCCTCGTAGTCATCCTGTTGCCGTGTGAATGCCGGGCTTTACATACATACAAGCCCCCAGTTTTCCTCCCCCAATTTCCCTCTTTTGTCTTATCTGTGCGTTCAACCCACAGTGTCACAGTCGTTCACCTTTAAACGTCACGTGCTATCGATTAGTCCCACAAAAAGAATTACTCAAATAATCCAAAAAGAGAACTTTACTCAAGTGACCCGACTACGAGATACCCGGTACTGAAGGAAATTGTCTTGCATATCTAAAAATATTCTTAAACATTTCGGTATTTCAATATTAAAGTAGGGTTCGTATTAATATTTTTGTAGCTTACTTTTAGATTCATTTTTAAGTTATTTCAAATCTACAATTCATTTTACGGAGTTCTATCATAAAATCCCTTCTCAAGACTCCTCTCAAAGGTTTACACAATGGATGTACCCCATCATTTTCCCCAATTGCTGGGTAAAAAAGCACACTGACATCTGTTGGTGCGGAAATATTGTGCCAATGAAATTTCCTTCGGCTAAGTAATGAAGAACACAATAAATTGTCGATTTATTCATCCCTCGATGGCAGCTTCTTCTTGGCGGTCCATCCATAAAGATTAAATAAAACATTCCCCAGCTGACGGTGACGTGACATCGAAATTGAATTTGTTGCATAAAACATTGCATTTTACCCGTCCTTTGACGCTTTAATATTAAATGAAGCTTTACTTTAGAGCGAGTGCAATAAATAAATGAAGTCATAAATATATCAAACTTGGTTATTCGCACGTTCTGTAAAGTTTTTCTCGGCGGCAACAAAATAAATATAAATATCAATTTTTATACATACAGCCTCGTATCGATAGAGTCATAAATAATGCATCAAGGGAAAAGTTCACGAAAAAAAAACGCAATTTGTATTATTAAAAAAAAAAAAAAAGACTTTTCGATTCAATTGCAAATACATAAATTAATTAAATACAACGAAAATGAAATTGTTAATCAGACAAGTGGAATTTTTGTAACCAATTACGAATTGAATGCAATTTAATACAAAAGCCCATCATTAATAACAAGAGACTCGATAAGAGCAAAAAATAACATCAGTTAATTTCATTTAAATATTTCATTGTATCACGGAGATGATCAATTTACAGGAAATGACTTCTTGGAAGTCAGAATTAATTTAACTTTGTGCGCCTGATACCCAAATTAAGTACAAGTTAATGAACGGGCAAATAAATTAAGCTAATTTATTCCACCAGCAATAGGGAAGTTGACAGCCAAGATATAAGGGACCAAGACCAATCAATTTATTTATGCAAGTATCTATTACCAACTCCCGGGAACACTTGGCGCGGAACAGATCTCTTCGACAGATTCTATTTACGAGGGTCTGGACACGGGCTCTGTTACGATTCTTGTCCTCTGCCTTCGAGACCATTAAACAAATGAACTGAAAGCAATAATCATAATAAGCCAGGGTAATGGAAGACCTCCCCTACTATATGTGCACTTAGAGAATTAATTGAATATTCAAGAAAAAGTTGTTGACTACTGTCTTACTTATAATTGTGTTGGTTTCCAAAAAAAATATTTTATTTTATTTATTTATTTATAGTCTCAGACTTCTATAGTCTTCTGCGATTTTTTTAAAATACTATTTATAAATTTATAAACCTTACCCCCAAGTTTTCTCTCTATTAATAAGTATAACACCTAATATTTATAAACTTCAATTATCTGTTGTCATTTTTATGTTCTGTGAAATTCCCATCAATATCTACACTTCCACTAAGATAAATAATTATATTTTCCCCAGTGTAGATGTATTAATATGGTTTTTGTATATATTGACCGACTTCAGGGCCAGTCTGACAAGTTCATGTGACAAAAATCAATCAGATGGCGCGAACAGCCGCAGCCATATGGAGATTAAAGTTATATATAGAATTATAGAAAAGGGAGAGAGAGAGAGAAGCACTAACAAAAGGGACAGAGCAGGCGAAGGATGGGAAGGAAGGGAGTATTTGTGGCCTGTGTAATTATAAAATAGTCACGTATTTCCCCAGCAATAACAGCAAAAACAACAAAGAAAAAAATCCAACGACTAAAAGCAGCGGGAAAGATAAAATCACAAGGAAATGCAAAAGTTTGCAATGCCAATAAAAAGCAACCTTTATGGGTCTGTGCTCCCTGGAAATACATACGATTTATGTATATAAGGTACATTGGTTGCCTGAGATATCCACCTAATGAAATCTCATTTTCAGCCTCCCCCCAGCAAATCCTTTTAAATCCGTCATAATCTAGGCCAGGCCAGGCATTAAACCAAGGCCCAAAGTAGGGTATCCCCAGGGTTTGTTGTGGCCCAAGCTTGCTGTAGGGCATTCCCATTGGGTTTCGGTTGGTTCAGATTTGCAGATTTATTTGCTGGCGCCAGTAGTTCCCCCTTATTTCCCAGCTGGGGGCGAAGGGTTAAAGAGTGTTCGTTGGAGGGGGAAAAAAATTCAAGGAGGAGCCACGAGAACGTGTTTTGTCTAGGGGCGGATCGAGGGGCGTGACCTGCTTGTAACGCACAATTTCACGCAATTTTGTTGCTGTCTGTCGACGTGTGGGTTATGAAAGAAAAAACAATAATAAAGAAGGAAAATGAAAATACTTTTCTTTCAAGACCGAAACTGTGGATACTCTTTTAAAGAAATAAAAATAAATATTTTTCAAAATTGATAAAAGTCTTGTTATTAAAAAGTTATGACAAAATTAGTTTTAAAATTCAGATTTTGTATTTTATTTATTACAAGAAATAAGACATCATATTATTTATAGAGTATCCACATTCTGATAGTTAACAAAGATATCCAGTACAACACTATAAGACGAGGCCGTCTGAAGGAAGAATACGGGCAAACCGGAAGTGATGCGTGATCAGAGCTCATAACACTTGCCTCCAATGATGCTGCTGCTGATGATGATGATGATGGGGAGTGCGGTGTTGGTCTGCGGCTGGGTTTGTCAACCTCCGCGGGGGCGGTGGAACGACCGAGCCCCCCGTCCAAATCATAACCCAAGGCAAACAGCGAAAAGGCAGGACGCAGAAATGGGGGTGTTACAACATCACGAGATGAGCTCATTACTTTAATGGGTTCCCACCTCCTCCCGATGCCTGCGGTCGCTGGGTGCCACACAGACAGACAGACAGACAGACAGATATCCTGTGGCTTATTCGCGTTTATTTTAATGAAATATTTGTATGTGACAAGAAGTTAAAAGTTATGATTTTTATTAAGAGCAAGTTGGAAAGGGGGGAAACGGAATTCGGAATTACCAACAGACTCGTAATTAGCCCGCTAAATAAACAAGCGCTGCTGTCAAAGGAGTTGGACGAATTTTCCAACAACGAAAAATATAACCCAGAAATCTAATTACCGTGTGAGAAACAACAGCAGGAAAGGAGCACTAAAAAAAAGAAAGCAACAAGAAATATAGACGAGGAAAAGAAGGCTGGATTGAGGCGGGGAAAAGTTCAGTTCAGGAGCTCTGCCCGTTGCGTGCCAGGACAGCAAAAACTGGTAGGAAAAACATGATGAAAAAATGGGTGGAAAAAGCGGAAAACGAGTTAGCGAAAAAGGGGGCGTTGAATGTTCTGAACGATGACGAAATCGAGCTGCTGAAGAAAAATGTGAACTCAACACGCCGAGGGTGGCCAGTAATAAAATTCTGACCGGTCACAGGTCAGACATGCCATAGATGACGTTTCTAGGACTCGCTCTCTCGTACTCCGAGGGAACTAATTGGTTGCGAAATATTTAACTACGATTTTATGGGGCAATTAAAAAAATAAATAAATCCTTGCCAGGACTGCATTGCACCTAAGGTGTAATTAAAGTAAATTAAACTCTAGAGTTTGCTTTTTTATTGCAACATCAAGGGGTTTTCAAGCATTCGAGCGCGTTGAGTACTATTTTAATTTGAAAAGTAATAATGTTTGTTATTTAGAAAAATATAAGCTACTTTGATTAGATTAAACAGATGCTTGTTTCATTTATTTCAAGTAGATAGCTTAGCTCAGTTTCTTACAACAACAACTTAACCTTTTTACAAAGTTTTGGTCCTTCGAGCCGGACAATCGTATATCTCAAAACGACAGTGTCACTTCTGAAAACTAAGGAAAACTAAGTCTGCTTCGGGCTTAAATTCAATTTTAAGGAATTAAAGTAGCCATTAAAGTTTAGTTTACATTAAAGGTAGGACAACATTCTTAGTACATTAAAGGGCATAAAAAAGGGGTTTCCGTTGCAAACTTCACTGTTTAATCACCATTAAACAAAGAAGGGGCTTCCTGAAAATACAACCCGAGCATTTCCCTAGAAAAAAAAACCGCAGTGACTTCTTATCAACTCCCACAAACTTGTGCCAGCAACAGAACCTACAATTGTTATGGTCCTTGCTTCCGTCCTTCCTCAACAAACCGTCGGAACATGTAATAGTTGCAATTGTTGGCACTACAAACAACAGTAATTTTCGTCAACAATAACGCGACCAGCAGCAGCAGGAGCCACAGCACTGGAGCTGCCTTTTCATAGCCACGAAGAAACTTAATTGCAGGTTAAACTGGCAGTGGAGGCGAGGGAGTGACCAGGACCGACTAAGGAAAGCTTCAATGTGGCGCACTGCAATATTAAAACAATATTTGTACGCGATTAGAAGGCAGCCATAACACCCACAAGCGCCCAGGATGAAGGATAAAGGATGACGAACAGCGCCGGACGAAGGACGTGGCAAATTACAGCGCTCCGGGAAATGGCGATACGGCGCCAGAACGACGCGGCGAGGTGGCAATATTTACACGCTTTTTGTTGGCCCGTCACCGCCTGGCTAAAAAAGGCTAAAAAGGCCGACAGTGACCAGTTAAGTGGAACCAAAAGCCCAGTCAAGTCGCTGCTGTTACCAACGTCGATGGCCATGACGACACCGATAGCACCAGCAACAGCAACAGAATGGGGCATTAACGCTCGTATCCTGATGCCGCCAACTCAATGCCACACGCAACTTGGCACCGATAGTATGAGTTAAGTGCCAGCCAAAGTGAATGAAAAAATTAAATAAATAATCCATAAATTAGCAAAGCATTGTTTGTTGAAATAATCTAAAAGCAACGCGGATATCCTGTTCCTGTTGATCCCCTTAATTGTTGTGACCTTTTGTTTTGTTTGTAATAAGAAATTGGCTGAATAAAACTTAGTTATTATATTTAATTTTCTATAATATAAATCAATAGTTTTTGATTATAAATATTAAATGGAAGTAAGCTCAGTAAATGTCTTTCCATTTATGAAGTTTCCACAAAGCAGTATAAATATATATAAACACAAATTTAAATATCGATTAAATCAGCTTTGAGGTGGCATTCCAAGTCGTTAAATGGAAACTATTTTTGGATCTTGTCTGCGGGTTCGGTTTTTTTTCTTTTTTTGTATCTGGAGGTGAAGCTCGGGCCTGGAGTGCAGCAATTACTCAAAGTTTTTCCCAAATTCGAAATCTTGTAGCCATTGGCAGGCAATTTCTCATGTGTGGGTCTCTCCCAGTCGCACTTAAAAATGGGTCAAGCGCGGGATTTCGACACCGGAGGTGTAGGAATCAGACGGGCAGAGCAGGGGTGCCGCTTGATAAGCCATTAAAGCCTCAAACTGGGCCCGCGTGTTATCGCCATAAAAGCTGGAACAGAAGCGGCAGCAGATGCGACCCCTTATCGGACAGACACATACAATTTAAACGCTCGAGAGTCGTTAGTTGACCCCAAAACCCAAAAAAGTGAAATGTACAAATGAATATCGATAGAGTGCAGTTAATGGTCTGTGGAGGAGGTGGCTCCGCTTATCGCAGTTCTGTTTCCAGGTTTTCACTCCCAACTCCCTATCGATTTCATGGCAGAGGTGGCCACACAACGATGAAAATATAGTTGGAAGAGGAAACCCATATTTTCCTTATTTAGAAAGGCTTTTAGAAATGGGCGGAAATTTTATACAAAAAAAGAAATAAATCGACACCTATGGTAATAAAAAAAGTATAGCTTATTTTCACACTCAAGTGTTAAAATATTTTGAAATTAATATAATTTAACTTTGAAAAAGTTAAACACCTTTTTGTATATTTGGTTTTCTCTCTTCCTCATTTATATATTATCCATAGAAGCAATAGTAATAGTTCCTAAAATGTAAGACTTCTAATATTTCTATTTTTAAAGAGTTCAATTTTTCACTTGCTTTCCAGAAATGTGAAGACATTTTTCCCCATCGCTAGTCAACAGCTTGTGCTCTGCTGGAAGGAACTTATCGCACATTGAAATCAACAAGACAAATTACCAAAAATGTAATGTCACGCCCCCCTCGTTTACAACAAAAAGAAAACTTACTAAGTATATAACACAGCTCGGCATGTGGGCAACAATCGCGATCGAGAATTGGGGAGAAAGAGTCTCCTTATTTTTCTCTCGTTCGCTCGTGAACGTGTTGGCTGCATTTGCATGCATAAAAAACACATGACGTGCTCCACATTTGTGACATTTGTAACGAGGGTGCTGCAAGGGGAGCTGCAAAAGTGTTACACGCAACAGCAACAAGGCGCTGGCAACAAGAGAGTGTCCAAAAAATCACTAGCAAACATGAGAGGAGAGATTCAGGACTATAAAGTACCCCACATCTCAAAATTGATATTAATAGCTTATATAGATCCCGAGCTTTATGAGAATACTAAGAGTGAAAACTTTAATATTGTTAAATCAAGGAGTACGAGTTTCCTCTTATAAAATATCTAAAAGTCATACAATGTTGCATCCCAAAATATCTATCAATAGCTCTCATAAAACCAGAGATCCATGAGTCTCCAATGTTTAATAAGTATTGAGATTATCAAACATAAAAAACGCTCTATAAAACATATACCTTAACAAATCAAACATATCCTCATACTCTCCTTAAGTACCCTGTATAAATACTGAGAGGACAACAACAACAAATATTATAAACGAAATGAGGCTGCAGAGCCTTGTTGCCTATTATATTGCTTCCATTGCATTTTTGGCGCAGTGCAACAATGCAAATTGAGGCAAGGGGCATTGAGGCACAAGCCGGGGAGGGCAGTCCAAGGAAATTGGGGCAAAAGTGCAGTAGAAACCGAAGCCGACCGTGGGGGGATTACCATGGGAGCCGGGCTAAATGTCATTAGAGCCAGACTAATTGAATGGGCCATAATAAAAAAAAGGATACAGGGGGTGAGAGTTGAAGAGAAAAGCCAACCAGTTAGGCAAGTTGATAGCGAAAGTCTCTGGTCGCCCATAAATAAATGGGAATTAAGCCAAATATGCAATTTTAATAGCCAGCAGCAATTTCGAGGGAGGGGAAATGGAAGCTATACCTGAACACTTCGAGCACTTTGTCAGACAGGCAAATTTTAACAGACTTTCAGCTGAAAACGGAAATTTCCCCAAACATCCGACTCGAGTATTTAATTTCCTACTCAACACGATGCAGTCTAAGCTCCAGGCTGCCACACTGATGTCATTTCTGGCTCCATGTGCAGACATTCTAGGTGGTGGCAAATGGGGGGAGATTGGGTTCGGTTTGGTTTTGGGCTGGGGCTGGGTTTATGGGAGGTATATGGCCTGCGCCAGACAGCAGACATCAGACGATGGCGGCAAAGACGGGGTGTCCCAGTCAGGTAGCGGTAGCATAACATAACATAAATAGAAAACAGCCACAAAGGCTTGACAACGCGACAAAGTTGCCTGTGAAGGAACCCCACTCTCCCGCAACAACCACCTACACATACCTTGCAACACCCCCCAGGGACATATCGGATACATCCTGCAACACTCCAAGCAACCCCCAAAGTTACATATGCGACTGAAATTATGAATGAAACGAAAGAAATGAAGGAGAGCAGGCAAAACACAAAGGGGAGGCACAAAAAGGAAACAAAAAAAAATTCTTTAACTAAGTACAACCAAATTCCCTTAAATGGACTGGAAATGCGCTACGAAAGAAATACAAGTCATGGTCATTATTTTAATATTCACAAGTCTCTGCTTGGCTCAGCCCGTAAACCACCCTTAAATCTGAAATATAAACTTATAAGAGTTATATTTAGCTTTAAGTTCAAAGATTGTATGCCTAGTCGTCGCATAAACATTATTATCAATTCAAGAGAATTCGGAATATCTTGAGTGTTAAGTAAGAATGATTTCTTCGAAAATAATTTTTTTCTTATCAGTATAAAATATTTCCCCTTCCTTAAAAAATTTATGTTAACCGTATTTCTTAAAAATTTTCGGGTTTTACTGTTAGAAATTGACTTGGAAAAAGAAGGTTGAAGTTCACGGTCGCCACCACCATTTTAGTTCTTTGTTTAGTTAATTCTGGTAAAGACAAAAATATTGTTTTAAGGAATACTAAAATCCGAGAGCCGCTAGCTGTCAGCTCAAGAGAATTTTAACCGTATTTCACATTTAATGAATACAATTTTCTTCATTTTTTTAGCTGTGCAAAACTCTTTTTCTCATTAGCATCGTAGCTAGCGCCCGCATCTACAACAAAGTTTGTCACAAAGTTATAATGCTCTCATTAGGCCCGAGGAATATGCAAGGACACAGCCGAGGAGGAACTGGCTCTGTACTGATTCTTGGTGGTGGACTGCGCCATTCTTCTGCTCTTTCCCTGGCAACTCTTCAAATGCAGCACAGAGGAGACTCGGCAACAATGCAGCTCAGTTTTAAAAGATTAAAAATTTGTCTGTGGGCGCACAGGGAACATCAACAGCAGCAACAGCAGGCAGGACTTGACAACAGGATGCAGTCTGGGGGCATGAAACTTTTTAGCACTTTTATTGCTGCTGCCAGTGGCAGTGGCACTACAGCAAACTTCTTTCGCACAACACAATCAGAGGCGAGACAAGCGCAAATTGTCAGGTTCTTGACGAGTCTCCGACTGATGTTTGCTACCTCTGCTAATGCCGCTGCAGTTGCCGTTGTTGCCGTTGCAGTTGCAGCTGCAGTTGCTGTCTGAATGCAGACATAAACAACAATTTAGACGAATACAATAAACAGCAGTTCTAGCGGGCAACGCAACCTGCCACTCGGGCTGGTCATAAAGCGATTCTCTGACTCTATATTTTCTCCAAACACAAGCAGGAAAAATACATTAACAATACCTCGGTGTGTGTATTTGTGTACACTGGAGGGCAGAAATACATCAAGCACATAGGAAAATACTTAAATACTTTCAAGCACTGTGGAAAAATGTCTTAAATATTCATATTATTATTATTATATATTTAAAGAGTTCAGGGAACTGAGATTAGACCAAGGTTACAGATGGTCCTAAGTAATACTGATAACAAAAACGAATTAAAATTCGACAAATCCACACTCAATCTACATTACAATTCAATATTTTTTGCCACTCTGCAGATTTGTCTTTAATTTTTTTTCTAGAATTCCAATGAATTGTTTTTAATCTCAAAACTATTTTTCTAAAGTAAACAAATAATTGCCTTTGAAGTTTCTTTTTTCAAGTAAAGGGAAATTATAGCCTCCGTTGCTAATGTCTCTTGTGCTCCCTTCTCAAGAGGAGACGCATCTCTCGGCACTCTACACTTGAACAAAATTAAACTACTCATTTAAGTTGTGATTACCCGTTGCGTTGCCTCAAGAGGCGGGCGAGCGAAGTGTGCTTATCAACACCAGAAAATATGTCTGTGTGTGTGTGGGGTAGGTGGGTGCGAGTGTAGTGCAAGTTTAAACAAATATTTTATAGAGCACACACGAGGAGCTAACAGAGTCGGGAGGAGCATCAGAAGCTGCCACTCCGGGTGCAACAGCAGCGGCAGCAGCAGCAGCTGTGGGGGTTAATGCCGGCATTAGTGCTGCAGCTATATACTGCTATATATATGTATGTATATGCCGTGTGTCCGGGAAGGCTTGACATAGTTTCAAGCGGACGCTTAACGCTGAGTTATCTAAAACACAAACACACGCAGCCAGGTAAAAAACAAATACTTGCACACACACCGAAAGAGCGTTCGTTCACAGGTGAAGTTGATTTATGCAACAGCTTGCCAAGGCAACTGATTTTACACTGCGGGTTCATGGTGTAAAAAGTATAGAAGTTTGAATTTAAAGTCGGAGCATAAAATCTAAGGATTATTTACGTTGTATATTATATAATATATTACTTGGTATACCAATTTCCTACTCTTAAATCTTGTTACAACAATTTTAAAGTCATTTTAAAGGGAAAGAAGTGAGAAAACTTAATTTCTTGACTTCTACTTTGAGGGATTTGTACGGAATTTCCCTTACTCCCTTGCTCACTCATTCCATTATCACAAAGTTAGGGCCAAATTTCATTTAAAAAAATACAAATTTAAAATTATTTACTTGAATTTATTAAATATTTCTTTGATTTGTATATTTACTTAATTATTTAATAAATTAAATTTAATAACCGCAACATTTTTCCAGTGCCTTTATCATCATTTTATAAACTTAAGGCTTTTACACCTATTAAAATGAAACTGTGTGGTGGTGTGTTTATATTTTTCCTTTTTGCCACTCCAAAAACTAGCCGTGCAAAATTGCATTTCATCCTACAACTGGGCCAGAGTGCAACAAAAATATAAAATAGGATGAGGATACGCCGCTGCTCCTCTGCTTCTCGGCTCCGTTGCAATTTCATTAAATTTTCATCAGCATTTCATGCTTGCACTTATGTGCAGCTATTTTATGCATGAAACCAAATAACGAATCCGGGGCTTCACCCTTTCGGATCCCCCAAAGACGGCTGGCGGCCAGCTCCATTACTTCATTAATGACCAAAAAGGCGAAAAGGCAACAGAAATTGGCCTCGCCCAGTAGCAGGGCGAAAAAACAGCAAAGAACAAAAATATAATCCGCATAATTCCATTGGGCGGCGGCGGTGGCGGTGGCAGAGGAGGAGGCAGGCGCTTAACCTTCTCGCCTTACCCGCTGCTGGCACACACTCGGTTCCCGTATAATTAGTCATGAAATCGGATACACCATACGTGCCGAGGGCTTGTCTAGGCGGCATTGAAGGGTTGCCCCAGTCCCCTTGGCCCCCTGACAAAGCAAGAGGCGAAAAACCTCACCCGCCGCCCCGCCAGATGCGCTTGGCTACTTGTCGCGTGTGTCATTCATCCATCTACCTTTTTTACACCTAAGGCCAAAATAATGTAAACATAGTAATGTCATTAAATGCATTACAGAAAATGTAGAAATCTTGTTTATTTTGAGTGCCTTTTCCTAGATTTTATTACTATCAAATGTTTAGTATAAATTATTGATGTCAATTTAAGTCTTTCCTTTAAAAACTATTAATTCTCTTATTATATCTTTGATAAGTTTAATTTGAAATAATTCCCAATGATGAACATTATATAGTAAACACAGACTATGACTTCCGTAAACATAGCACAAAATTTCTAGTTTTTTGACTGTAATAGTATGCAGCTCCCCCCATCTTCGTAGCCAGCATGTGGCCCAGGTGAGTCGAACACGTTTCCACATTATACAACAAAAGATGCAAGGAATGCATCATTGGGAAACCAAAAGGGATTGAAGGGGTAATACGTGGCCTGTGGCAATGCATCAATGACTTTCTCCATTGCGGGTGCTACTAGGCTATAACACAAAAAGCTAAAAACCTAAAGCCAGACCGGACTTGACAGCTGCATTGCGTGTGGCGTGCAGGCAAAATGTTAATTCAATTTATCCAACGAAATCCAAAGAAAACAGAGAAAACAACAACTTTAAAAGCCTTCTTAAAAAAATATATAACTATTAGGAGATAAACCCTATAAATAACAAAATAATTATATATAAAAATGTTTCAAATATGAGATTAAATAGTTTTAAACTCAAATAAACTTAAAAACGTTTCAAAGCTAGACTTTTATTTAAAGAAAGTTCTTCTTAGACATTTTAAAGAGGTTATAAAACTGAATGTTATCTGCTAAAAAACATTCCAACTTTTGTAGTTGACCTTTAGCAAAACTTTATTCTTTAGTGTTCTGAATCTACAAACGGACTTTAAGCCATTAATTCTAAAGATATAGCTCTTCTAGTGATTTAGTTTTATGTTTCCATTTTAGCCTCGAAATGAAATCGTTTAGATCGGTCAATTAGCTGTTAGATGTTGTTGGATATGCACAGAAAATTTATTACCCGTTTGGGGAACATGTCAAGAGATCTAATAACGGATTTTATGCGGTCATAAAGAAAATACACACATGCGAAATGCTTAAAAAGTCAACAACTGCTGGCTGGAAAAACCTTGGGGTATTTGAGGCCTATGGCTTTCTTGTTTTATGCGTTTCTTTCTTGGCTTAAACTTAGCCTGGCCAACAACTATCAGAAAACCAGACCTAACTCAACTCAAATGATTTACGTATAGTATATACTATATAGGCATTTACGAGGCGGGGATTAGCGGTGGCAGGCAGGCGGTCGGTCGGTCGGGCAAGTGCCGAAAAACTCGTTTTGGACTCCACTTCAAGAACTGGAGCAAGCCGTTCGAGTATCTGCTATATTCCAGCATCAGGTTTTTCGTTTTTATTTTTTTTTCCAACAGAATTGAGCACAGCTGGCAAGCAAAAAAGAGCAAACGCAAAAGGAACAATTTTGGAGTTTTTATCTCCGCCTAGAGAGAAGAATAGAACCGCAGTCATTGGCAGACTAGATGAATGCAAAGATAAAGCTGCCCCCACAAACATTCCCGCTGCCAAAGTGGAACAAGTTCAAAATCGCCAGAGGCCAAGTGACAAAAACTTGGCACTCTTCAAAAAAGGAAAACCCGCAATAAAAAAAGAAAAACAAACATGGAAAACTGTACACCATTTCCATTATGTTTTCATGTTTCAGCTCACCTTTGATTCGGTCAACGTTGGTTATCGCAACCTGGAATGAAAATAAGAGATATAGGGGTCAATTATATGGCGGCAAATACTCATTAATATATATATCACACATTTGTACAAATATCGCTATATGAAAGTATATATATTTATATGGGAAGTAAATGTGTTTATTGCTGGGCCTCTTTTTCCCAGGCACATTTTCACATCCGCATCGAGCTTATCAGCTGCTGTCTGACGCTGGCTCTGACTCTGTCTCTGTTTCAGTTTCTGATTCTGATTCTGACTGACTGCTTTCGGCGCAAACAGGGAGCACAAATAAAGGAGGAACAAATATAATAACAAACCATTATAATCAACAGGGGAATACCCAGTATTTAGTGAAGAAAAATATGATAAGAATAGTAAATATTGAGCATATTTTATAACCCAACATGTATTTTATAACCCATAATGTATCCTCTGCTTCTAAATCATATTCCCTTTAAATTGTGTTAGAATAGTCTTAATTTTTAAGTTAGAAATATATATTTTAAAAGTAGAAACTATAATTCAAAGGTGTACAACTTAGATCCTGTTTTAAGCATTTTAAAAATATTATTTAAATGAGTAATATTATTTATAAGCACCCCTTAGTACTCCACAAAAATTAATTGGTATCAAAAAGGCGCAACTCCAGCCATGTCTACAGCGACGCGGGGCAAATATTGATTTTATGTTTGTATGTATATGAGCATTTCTCGTATATATAACCCCGGCAGAAACTTCATTTTGATATGCACAAAATCAGACATCGGACGAATGAATATAAATATATATATATATATTTATATGCGTTAAAACAAAAGGCACTAAAAGCAAAACCAAACAAAACACAAACCGAGGGGCATAAACCAGACCCAGACCCTGAGCTTTTTGGCTAGGCCGTGCCTTAAGATATTTCAAACACGTTGAAACAATTGTCGGCCAGAAGCGACAAACGGCCAAGGAAATGCGCTAAAGCAGGGCGAAAAAAGAACAAAAAAAAAACGAATGTGAAAAGAAAGAAGCTAAAATAAAAGTATAGCGAATTTGTTCTGTATTTTATTTTACGCAGTGGGCGGTGGGGTGGGTGGAGTAGGGACGACGACGCCTCCTTTTCTTCGGGCAATCACATTTGCAGGACGACCACCCCTACGACGAATTGCCAAGATTTCCCTTTGTCAGCGCGCTCCCCTCGTTTTTATCCTTTTTCTTCTTCTATTTTTTTTTTTTCGTGCTCACGTGACCTGCTTACGAAAGTCAAAGCGAAGAAGCGTCTCGGTCGCAGGATGTTGTGTGTGTGTGAGGATTTAGCCTCGAGCCTCGGGGCATTTTCTTCTTTTCCTGGCACGCTGCAAAGGTGGTTACTTTTAGCGCGAGGGGCCTGTGACCCTAACAGGCGGCTCTCGGCTCGTTAGAGCAGCAGATGTATCACTTTCGGTTTTGTAATGTTAGTCAGTCAGCTGGGCCCCTCTTCTTTCATATTTTCAGCAGCTGTCCCTTGTTTTCTCTACATATCTGGCTCCGTTTTGAAGAGTGTACGCCCCAAATAAAAATAAAAATAAAAATAAAATAGAAGCATTCAAGCGGCGAGGGTCATGTACACAATTTTCGTGTTTGTTTTAGATCGAGTACTTTGAGATAACATAAAATGAAATTAAAACAATTAAAATGGCAATAAAAAAATCGATTTATTCTAAAAGCGAAAAAACAATTAAAGAATAAAAATGGGAAATAAATAATAACTCAACAAAGAATTTTGTTAACTGTATTTATTTAGCAAACAATATCACTGAATAAATATATGTCTTATAATTACTTTATGATTATTTTAGTAGAGATCTTTCTTTTATAATCATTTTTATTCCACTTTCTTTGCAATTTATTAATCAAAGCATTGCAAACGTAAAAGCGATGAATATATTTAAATTGTTTTCAACCCAAATATCACGCGCATAAAGATAGTAACTATAGTTATAACGCTTTCATTACAATGACAGAAGCAAGATTTATCAGTTGCAAAGCAAACATTTGCGTTTGCATCACTCCAAACAAAAAACCGCAAATGAATCAAAGCAAAACTCGAGTGTTGACCAGATAAGAGAGTCTCAAGAGAGCTGTTATATGGCGGCGAGAAAAAAAGGAATCAAATTAAAAGCGTAGTTTTTGCACTGAGGAAAATATTTATAACTAGATAACTAACTAGATAGATAATAAACAAAATTATAAAATGTATAAAATCAACTTATTCATAGTTTTAATCAATGTTCTTCAAAGGTTTTTATTAAATAAAAAAATGTATTTTAAACTATTAAACCCTTTTGAAAAACGCTGATTAAAATTATGAAGTTGATTTTACACATTTTATAATTTGTTTTTGTAAATGAAAATTTAAAAAAAATGGGTAAATATAAGAAAAATAGTAATGTTGCTTTAAAATTATATATGACTAAAAATTAAAATTCTAAAAAATTTAAGCTATATTTGTCCAGAAAATTACAATTAGCTAGCAGAAACCATTTAGAGAAATTTAATGGCCAGGTAGTTCAATCCTTTTTGGAAAAATATTATTTATTTAAAAGAAATAAGAACATTCCTATCATTTTAAAATAAAATAGAGTTTAAATTATAAACCTAAGAGTATTTAGATATAGTCAGCGCTCTAGTCCATCGATCCAACCCAACCCAAAAAAAGAAAAAAACAAGAAAGGAAGCTAACTTCGGCACGCCGAAGTTTGTATACCCTTGCAGACTCCAATTGTATCAATTATAATCTATCCCAATATAATATAATATGAACTACTTTCATATTCATACAATTTTTACAGTTATACATTTTTTTTACATATTTTACATTTTTACATGTAAAATGTAATTTGTCTCCCCATTTGTCGGTTGTTTGTATGGCAGCTATATGATATAGTCGTCCGATTCTTATGAAATTTACAACAAAATTCTGAAAAAATATGAAATACTAGTATCTCAAAGTAGAAGAAATTATGTTTAAAACTGACAAAGCTATAATTTTTTTTCTGAAAATTTCATGGCCGTTCCTATGGCAGCTATAGGATATAGTAGTCCGATCTTTATAAAATTAAATCCGAAAATCTAGAGTAATATATATAGCTTATAACCAAGAGTTGGTCAAGATATGTTAAAAAACAGTGAAGTTATAATTTTTTTTCAACAAATTTACAGATCGTTTGTATGGCAGCTATATTATATAGTTGACCGATCCGGCTCGTTCCGACATATATACGAGTGAGAGTATATAGAAGACTATCTGCAAAGTTTCATTCAGATAGCTTTAAAACTGAGGGACTAGTTCGCGTATAATCGGACAGACGGACAGACGGACGGACAGACGGACAGACGGACGGACAGACGGACAGACGGACATGGCTAGATCGACTCGGCTGTTGATGCTGATCAAGAATATATATACTTTATAGGGTCGGAAATGCTTCCTTCACTGCGTTGCAAACTTCTGACTGAAATTATAATACCCTGCAAGGGTATAAAAACACCGAATCCAATTCCTCCCCATAAACAACGAAAGCAACATGTTTTGGACTGGCTAAAAATGCAATTTATGTGGCATGGTGGCAAAAAGCAGCAGCAGCACGCTCAAACATGCAATATGGACATGTGAACATTTTGCCGGCTGCACAGCTGCCTCGTACAATCAATGCAAATGTGGGAAAAATATTTTCTGATAGACCACACGAAAGACTGAAGTATTTGAAAATTATCTTAGCAGCGAAAAATAAAATGCAATTTAGGAGAAATATTTGAGAAATGCCAGACTCAAATTCAATGATAACAAAAAATAAAAAGAAAAAGTTTGATGATATAAAAAAGGGAATACAAACAATTTCCTTTTGCTGAGGAAATGTTTGCTTGTTCGATTGTTTGTTTGCCGAGCAAACAGAGAGTAGATTTAAAGCAAAATTTGAGCGAGAGTGTGTCTCTGTGTGTTAATTGAGGGGGAAATTGAGTGGCCCTTAGCCTGGTCAACAACCACATTAGCCGTCGAACTCGTGACAAACCCATATATTGATTTAAAAAAAAAAATCTATGTCAAATTGATTTCAGCTGCGTCACGTCGGAACAAAAAAAATATGAACTGAAAAACTGCAATAATAATCAGCAAAGTGCATTGCTTGGAAGAAGCGCTTGGGGAGAAGCGCAGCGAGCTCTGGCTTCAATTCAATTCTTTTCCGCTCATTTCATTGCATTTCAGCTCAGTTTAGTTTCGGCTTCTGGTGCTCTTGGTTTTATATTTTTTGCTGCCTTTTGCGTCGAGTGCACAGGCCCACTCTAGACACAATTCCAACTGCAATGCACTTGAGACAAAAGCTCCGGCGCAATGCAGCGGCAAATGGGGGGAAATCTAAGGGAAGGGATTGAGGGAGTGCCATAGAATATTCTGTTCGCCCAATTGAAAATGAGAACGAGAATTCGCTATCGGCACAATCGCAGCGTGACATTTTGTCAGTCTTTTTCGACGGACAGAAGTCATTCAATTGAGGCGGCCCGTTGTAAAGATATATAACTCGAGTTGAGCCAAAAAACAAAGTAGAGACAAATTGGTACTTCATCGGCGGAAGTACTGCACAAAAAATGGGTCTAGATTTTGGATGCAGTAATTGCAATGGAAATAGAAATACATAAGAAACTGCTACAAATACTTAATACTTTCTTTTACATTCCCATAAACTAAAGTTAAGATATGGTTACTTAAGCTCTACACAAAAAACAACTATCGTAAAAATAAAAGATTAAATCAGCGAAACTTACTAAGCTGTGTGAAAATCGAAAAATTCCATCAAAACTTTGCCATAGAAACTATCAAAGCAAAACAAATCTGTTTTCCATTGTTTGGTGTTTTTTCTTTGAATATATATTTTTCTTACTTGTTTTTCTGTTCCCCATCTCTGCTTTTTGTAAGGTTTTCAGCATGAAATATGCTATAAGCATTTGTATTCGTCCCCAAAGGAACACTCCCAACACTCCCTTGGAGTGTCACCCCCGTCTGGTGTTTTCCTCCCTAAAATTCCGCCCCCCACAAAGCGCATTTTCAAGACCCGCCATCGCAACTAAACGATATACTTTCATGTCGCGCATGTTTGCCCGATGAGCTGCAACAATATATATCACGTATTTGTCACGAAGAATTCACGTGTCGGTATAAATAGTCAAGCAAATGGAAAATAGTGCTTAAATAAGCAGAAAACTTTATGAATGGTTGCACAGGAACAGAGGTGCAAAAAGAAAATATTTCACAGGTAAACATTTGTCTGAAAAGAGAAATATTTGTGGGCGCCCTTTTAGAATGATTAAAAGCAAGTATGCGACAAGAAAATATTTAAGAAAGAATTTAATGTCTAGTATCTATCATAATAAACTGATAATTGCCTCCATGTGCTAATCCAAGGGATTAATAATGCAACTTCTAGTACTATCTAGGGAAATACTTATTCAAGACCTCTTGATAAGGTTCTGTTAAGCTGCTTATATGACCCTGTTTTGCACATTTATCTAGAGATTCCTGGCAGTTGTGACTAATTACAAACATTATGCCATCCAAAAGGGGCTTCTCCCCAACTATTCTAACACACACACACTCCAAATTTGCAGGACTCAAAGGAACTTTTTTCCCCCGCCCCCAAAGTAGCCGGCTAATGTCCCAACGTCACTGAAGGAAAAATCTCTAGAACTTCATAAAGAAAATGAAGAGTCGGTCGGTCAGTGGATAAGCACTGAGAAACTGAGATGTAAGTTAGGGGTTGTCTAACGCACAGAAGGTATTTTTGCGCTACTGCTTCTCTTCCCAAAAGATAGAAGTTAAACTTTTTAATTTCATTTGAAGGTTTTCAGTGCGGAATCTGAGTGACAGCATGTGTGTATGTGTGTGTGAGTGTGTCGCCTGTGAGTTGGTCTAAGACCTCCCAGAAATGTGAAGTTGTCAAGTTTTCCGAGCGTTTGGGGAATTACCAGGGAAAGCAGGGGGAGAACGGGTTGGGTGAAGGGTTGCAAGCATCCCGAGCATTTGCTTTATTTGCTGCCATCCTGGAAATGCCTTTGCATCGAATCTCCTCGAGAGCCACACTTCGCTTGAAAGACCCCTTTTGCAAAATACACTGAAACCCAGGAAATGTATACCAAAATGGTTTAGTGAAACAGAAGAACTTCCTAAATTTAATTCCTATGTGTTATAAAGATATATTCATTTCATTCGTAGCAAATTATACATAATATTAATACGAGGAGTTTGACAAGTTCGAGAGTTGGAAATCGATGGAAACGCACTTGAATATCTTCGTACTATTTGAAGGGCTTTCACAAAATTTTAAAAACTCTTCTTCTTTTAGGCTTACCAAATTGTTTTGTGCTACGAATTTTCTTTTAATTTTTAACAAAATTTTATTTTAAATAAAGATCCCTATAAAATAAAGTAATACTCTTAGTTAACAGTGTGAACTTGGTTTGCTTTAGGGGAATTGTATCTCCCAAGACAGTTATTGCGGCAACAGCTTTGCCTGCTCCACTTTCGTGTTTATATTTATCTGGCTGCTGGCTCGAAGCTGCTTCCTGCCAACCAATTCACATCCTGCTCCTGTCCTTGCTCTCCAGCTCCTGCTCCTTGGATGGCAGGCAAATTCACACCTTGTACTCCTGATTTGGGTTCAATGCACGGGAATTTCATTTGAATATTAGCCCCTGCAGGCACCGGGGTTGCATTTGGAAATCGATTTGCCATTTCGCTAGCCTGTCACCGGCAATAAGCAAAGTTCCCCCAATCCCCAGCCCTGTCCTCCTTTGGCTGCTCTGAAAATATTTACAAAACTTTGTGCCAAAAAATCCAATATAAGCGCAACAGTCTCATCTTTCTCTATTTATTGGCGCTCTTTTATTTGTTCGTTTTGAAGGGATTAGCCAAGTTTTTGCCGCACACATTAAATAGTTCAACTTCAACTAGATTTTCTTGTTTGTTTGATTTTTTTTATATTTTTTTTATACGATAGTTGGAAGCTTGCTGAGAGTTAAGTTCAGTTTTATTAGTTTTTGCCACGCTTTGGTATTTATTTGACAGAAATTACAGAGGGAGTGAGGAAGGGAGGCAAGGCTTTTCGCCTCATAAACTTTTATTGTCCTGATCCTTGTAATTAAAAAGTTTTCATTAAGTCTCAAAGCAGAGCTCTTAGTTTAGTGTCATCCTATAAGTTTTGGATGAGTAACTTGAGCTTTAGAATTGGGTCGAGCTTAAGTTGCAGCTGCAGTTGCTTAGACGTGTGTGACAGTCATTAAAAATTGGTCTACTGACCGAGTGAGGGAATTAATTGACGTAAAGAAATTATAAACGTGCTCGAAAACCTGATATTATCTGAATGAATCATTTCTTAAGGATTTATTCTATGAATTAGAATAGATATTTATGACGCTCATTGAGTTCTAGGAAATAAAAGAGAAGTATTGCACTTAAAATATATTACAATTTATATTAATTCAATTGCTAAGAGCACATTTATTGTATTTTACGAGCAATCCAATCCTTTCTCAGCCAGAAATTATACCCGAATTATTTAATTTGTAGCCCAATCGCAATCATTAAAGGAATACATATACAGCAATATTTATTTTTCGGTCGAATGCATCGATAAAGGAATATATATGCGGTCCGAGGAAAAAGTAAAAACTCAATTTATGAAGCGAATACCGAAAATTTTCCCCTCAGTTGCAGCTGGAGCAAAGTCAATGGAAATGCGATTGGAATGCCAGAAATTTTCGCTTCACCTGGTCAACGGCCAAATTGTTCATCTCCGCATGCCTCGCTGTGTTGTGTGTGCGTTTCTGCTTTATGGATGTGTTTTTGTGCCTCTAATTGGAGTAACGCTGGCACAAACTTTCTGCCACTGAATGCCGCCCATAAAAGCAGCTTTATGAAAATCGATAAAATCGAAAACTAGCCAACAACAACGGGCCAACAGAAAACCGAAACAGCAAACGCAACAGCAACCACCATCAGAGGAGGGAAAAGGAAGGTTAATTTGGAAGCGAAGTTTTTGATACCCTTTCAAACGATGTCATTATGACATTGTCATACAATTGTTAAATATAATTGAAATAAAGACCCATTTTGAGTATCAACAAATGATTTGAATTCATTTTAAACTAACTTGTTTATAATAAACTATTTATATTAAAGCAATTTTCAAACAATTTTGAACTCCCTTTAAGTAATCATTGTTAAGAAAAGGTTTTTATAAGAGATCCTGAGCTTTATAAGTATATTTTAATATAATCATAACCTCTACATTTGATAATTGGATTTCTCAAAAAATTATGCTAAAAATTAAAATACCTTCTCCTTGTAAAGAGTATGAAAAGCGTCCGGCTGAGTCCGGAAATGTGTGCGGCGGTACGTGGTTTTGGAATGGGCCAGGAGCACGCGTCATCGTCGCGGCCTCTCAATGGCAAGGGAATCAGGACGAGGGGCGGCCAGGACGGCGGGGCGTGGCTGGCGGAAGGTGGGCGCAAGGACTCCCAGTCCTATAAAATGAAGAATGAATGGGAGAACCGGAACAAAGCTCGCCGAGTGCGAGAGCGAAACAACCACCGGCGAACGATGCAAAAGTTGGCGGCGGTTTATGGAATGAAACAATGTTTTGTTGCCCACCGGATGTGCACTGAAGGTAAGCGCGCCGGAGTGCGGAAGATGGAAAAAGAGAGAGAGAGAGAAGGGGGATTTACAGGAGCAAAGTGGAAAGGGAGAGCTCTACATAGTGTAAAAGAGAGGACACCAGATAGAGAGAAGCTGAGCAGGACAAACAAATGCAAATGTTTGTGTTGCAGGGTTGCACTTCGAGAAACAGACAAGCGGTTCCATATTGGGGATCTTTTAGGACAGGAAATTAAATAATAGACGAGTTCTCTTTAGAATTTTTAATAAAATTAATCACTTTACATTAAAATTATATTTAATATAGCTGAATCTTAGTTTTCAGATCACTTAAAATATATTTAAATTAAAAAGATTAAATCAAAATATTTAAAACCATGTATTATGATAAAATATTAAAAATGAGAAATATAAATAACTTAATACATTAATTAAAAATCAAACAGAATCTGTTTCGTTTTGCGAATATGTGTGTTCCTAGGTGGGATCCTCATGTTCCGGACTTTCACATTGACTCTCTCCCCTCTCCTCTCTCTCATTCTCTGCCTCCCCTGGAAGCCTGCGAGTGTTTTATAGCCAACGACCTGTGCTAATCCCATAAATCTAATTGGCCCCGGGCCTCGCTCCCTCTCCCGGCCAGCTTTTGGGTTAGGCGGTCACACACACAGGCTAAAATGGCAAATAGCGAAATGGAGGGGAACAACACCCAACATCCAACATCCTCTGCCATGTCCATTTCCATGTTCATGTCCAGTTCCCGTTTGAATTCGCCACACTGCCCCGCCCTCCCCTCTAGAAATTGCGCCTGCAGCTTGACCATTAAATGCGACTGCAAACTTTTCTTTCGCAGGCGCAAACTTAACGACATAAATTAGAACTTTAGCTGGGAGCAGAAGAGCATCGGAAAAACCGGGCTCCACCTCTAGTTATCAACCTCTCAGGTGGTTGGCAAAAAAAAAAAAAAAAACAATTGCAAATGCAATGTTGTGCCTGCAGCGGCAACAACTTTGTTTTTAGCTGCACTTAGTCCTGGCTGACTTGTCACCTGTAAAGCCATAAAAAACGGTAACAAAAACGGCTAAAGAGGAAACTTTTTCGGGGAAAGCCAGCCTTTGAATACTCTACCATACTTGGGGGAAATTTTAATTACAGAATTGTAATATTTACTTACTTGGGTGTTTTATCAAACCAGTTTTTTTTAACACAGTTTAAAAAAATCTTTTAAAACTTTCAGTAACCCGAAACTGTCTGAAATTTCTCAATTTTCCACAGTTTCCGAGCACAAAATCCATTTCCAAAGCACCTTGCATTTAGTTTAGGGTATTCAAAAGAAAAACTTTAAATTGACATCAAAACTTTTGAACTTTTGCTGAAAAGGGGGCGAAAGTTGCAATGGGGGCGTGCGTTGGGTCCAACGGCAGGCCATTAAATAGATTGATGTTCAGGCCAACTGACTTGGGAACTATGTCAATTGAGACAGTAAACTGACTCAAAGCAGGCTACAAGTCTCCCCTTATCCAGCTGACAGCCAAACAGTAGTACATAAATTCGTACTGTCAGCTACGTTCAGAGCCAAAAATATAAAAAATAATATATAGTTTGTAATTATGTTTTCGGAAATAATGAAAACTCTGTTCGGACACAGCAACGTGCCCCACAAAATACAGAAGCTATTGCAATATCGCTTTGTATTCGCTGTCATACTGGGATTCTTGCTGGATTACAAGATGCTTGCAATTTTCCTGAGTTTTCAATTATTTGAGGTGAGAACACCATTGAACTCCCTAATTCTGATCCTTCAGTGGACCGTGTTTTCGTTGTATACATCGGCTATAATGGTAATAATCCGAGTTGGCGTGGCAGGATATGGTCTAATATTGTGCCATCTGCATTATGCCTATCCCAGATGTTATGGCTCAAAAATGAAAAGAATTATTTACGAGTTTCCCTTACATTTTTCACTGCTCTTCTCGATCCTTTCCGTGGCTATATCAAGCAGCTGGCTATATGCATCCTTTGTCGCATCCCCAGTCGAAGGATACTATCACCAGATATTGGGCTGCGTATCTGGAATTTTCTATTTCAAAACACAACATGGCTTGACCCTTCAACGATTCCCCTTGCCCATAGTGCGTGTGGGTCTTCTGGAATCCATCCTGCAGGTGTTTTGGCCTTCTTTGAAAAGATCTGGAAGAGAAGCTTTGGAGCCAACTATATTATTCTCCATGATTTTTTGGCCATATATGAGTAATATTTTTAACGGACTTAAAGTGATCATAATGGAACCCGGGATACTTTTTAGAGGTTGGCTAGTGAATACCCTTATCCTGGCTAAATTACACATGGTCCGGGAGATTTTTGGCCAGATTATGCAGCGTCAATTGCCACTAAGTATTGATTTACGATGTCAGGACACAAGCGAGAATATATGTCTACAAAATCTGATTGAGGAATGGATAAAAAATTTCATCTGCAGAATAAAACAGCAGACATTGGTCGAGAATAAGCCACGATATAGTCTTTCCCTACCCATATCAATCGCTCTGGATAGTACCCACCTATATGGTTTTAGGATGCTGGCAGCTCGAGACTTTTATGCAGAAATGTCAGGCAGTTTGTGGATCAAACTATTCGCTATCGAGGACATGAGGAATACCAGTGCTTATTGGGAAGAATTGCGTGAAGTTCTACATAAAATAATTCATGATTTTCTCGACAAAATGGACTCTTGTTTGGAGACTGCGCCTCGAGCACAGATCTGTGACTTACTGAAACGTAAAACAGGGATTAGATCACTGATCAATCCTAAGAGAAAACGACCGCAAGTAACATGCTGCTGTCAATGGATATGTGAAACACATCCGACCTATTCCATCATGTTACATACAAGAAACTTCTTGAGTGAACGCTTCTCTTTTTGTTCGGAACACTTCTTCAAGAGCTTCCCCGTACTTCCAAATCTGTGCAATTCTCTTTTTGAAATCGATAAACTGGCTAAACTCAATCATGTACTGGAATGCGGTGAGCCGTTGGTGTGGATCCTTCAAGGACTCGTTGGCATCTGTGCGAGATCCTTAAAGGAAGATAACTTTGGTATCGTCCAGAGAGATATATCTTGGGTTTTCGAAGTCCTTATCAAGGTGGAACAAAAACTAATGGCCGCCGCTGAGGTTCCAGTTCAGACGGACCGCAGAAACGGAAAACTCTGCCCCAGCCACAAGCTACTGATGTTGGCCACAAATCGCTGTTTGTTCAGAATGTTAAGGACATTCGGGCCACATCTGGATTATGTTGTAAATGAGCAAACACATTGGGAGGAACTGAAGCGCAGAATGGAAAATCTAAACGAGTTTCAAGAAATCTTTTAATACATTTAATTTTGAATTTTAATTAAAGTGATAATTTTTTGTTTTATAGTAAAAAACATCAGTTTCAATATATTTCAGGAAATTACTTTTATATTAAATCACAAGGAAAGTGGAAAAAAGGTAAACCTTTAATCTTTCGCCCACCTCACTTTATCATTGCTACAAATATTTCTTTTTTTCTTTTTGACGCACTTGCCACGCACTTTCCACTTTTCCTCGCCTTCTCCTCTTTGTCGCTTCTCCTTTCCGTTGTTCCTTATCAATTGTTCATTGTTTGCTGGCTAAGTGGACAAAAACACACACTTGCACACAGGCACATGCAGAGAGCACAAAGGAAGAGCCCAAAAGAGAGTGGCGAACAATTGAATTTTCTACTTGCGCTGCTGCTGCTGCTGCTTCTTCCGCCACTTCTTTTGCTTTGACTACTTTTTTATTCGGTTTTCTGCTGTTGTAGTGGTTTTGTGTTGTTGGATTCTCCTGATTGCACCTCCCACGCTTAATACTCGCCTCTCCCTCGCTCCTTTTCCCTTTCTTGCTTTGATTGCCTTTTGCCTTTGTAAGCGCTTTGTGTGCAAAATAGAAAATGCGAATAACAACAACAACAACTAGGGAAGCGGTGAGCAAAATAGAGAAAATGAAAAGATCTCAACAAGTTTGCAGTTAGTCGAGTTAAGCAGATTTACTTGTTTGAGCATTTTGCGATTGCCATTTTGCAATGATTTAAGAGGAACAGAGGAGGGAAGGTGGGGAGCAGAAAGAGGGAGGAGCACAAAAGAGGGGTCGATAGGCCAAAAAGCATAATTGCTCAGTTGCACTTAAATGGAACTCCACAGAAGGCCCCATTCACACAACAAGGGTTAAAGAGAGCAAGGCGGCTGCGAAGAAGAAGCATACGAAGGGTTAAAGATATAGTGCTCAAAGTGAATTGGATTTGTGTATTGTACACTCAAATATTAATTTTTTAGAAAGATAATTTCCAATTTGTCATAATTTTTATTTTGCAAATTTTAGGTTTCTTTTATAAAATATTTAAAATACAACATAAAGATGTGAAAAGGTAAATTTTTTAGTATTAATCTTAAGAAGATAAATATTATTAACAATTATACAATTGAGCTGGAAACAATTATCTTAAAGTGTGCCATATTTTTAAAATCTTCCATATCCTAAAAAACTCCACCGTGGAAACAAAATGTGAGGCAAACTATTTGTGGTTTTTATTCTTATCGGCTAGCCACAAAGTGAAAAAGGAGAAAACTGAAAAAAGGGAACGGGCCACCGAAAAAAAAAAACTGAAGACAGACGGCGGCAATGTTAATTGAAGGGTTTTTGCGGGGCACAGCGGGGAAATAAGGAAAAGGGTGAGGGGTTAGTGAGGAAAAATCCGGTGGAGCAGATAAGCTACAAAAATAGCAGAAAATCAACAAAAACACAGAAACAAATTCTGTGGCTTGAACTTCAAAGCACATGGACCGATTGAGAGTGGAAAAAGGATGAGTTGGGGGAAGGAAGATTAATAAACAAGCCACCAAAAGGTAAATAAATAAGCACAAAAATGCCGAAAATAGCGCACAGCTCCGAAACGGGAGCAAAAGAGAGAGGGCGAGAGCCGCAGCTGCTGCGCCGACGCCTGCTGCTCTGCGCTCTTCTTGTTCGTCATCTCGTTCTTTTTCTACCTCCTCTCGCTCTCTCCTGCTAGCACTCCTCTTTACAACAAATTAAAGACAATTGCAGTAACAACAACAACCAGAAATGCTCTTTGACTTTTTACAGCAGCCGAGACGACGAATGAAACAGTGCAGTCCAATTAAAGTGTACACTCTCTTATAAGTTTAAATATTGTTTATGTTTTGAGTGGTTTAATAATGTCAAAACGTTAACAAAAACGGAATTTTAATATAATGATACTCTAACAATTTAAAGAAAGTTACAGTTTTATTCTGCTGGATTATGTATCGAGGATGGACTGTAGGGTTATCAGCAGCTAAAGCATAAATAGAAATGCAGCGGGAGAGCAAGTCTCTTGCTCTTGCTTGCTCTCCCGTTTTTTTTTTTTAGTTTTTGTGTTTACTTATTTGCGTTCATTGGCTTCTCTTCTTAACGGTACTTGACCAAGGAGGTGCGAATGAAAAGGAGCTAATCCGGTTTCTTTTATTTATGCACTTACCTTAGTTTTAATTAGAATAAATCAAAAGTTTTTAGATTCTGCTTCTCCGTAGGTTTTTATTGCTATTTAAAGTGCGGAATTTACAGTTGCGGCTGCCACGGTAGTTGTTGTTGTTGTTTTTAATTCACGGTCTGCAAACAACAAAAAAAATATATATTTTTTTTGCTTATGCTTTTCGCTGAAGTTCGTCGTTAATTGGAAAAAAGATGAACAAAAGAGATGAAAACGGCGGAGAGAGAAAGAGACTATAATTTAACACCAGTAGAAAAAAGTTTTACATATCCTGCGGGCACAACAACAACAGCAAAAGGGGGAAAATGAAGGGAAAGAAGTTGAACAAAAAGTAACAGAAAGTTGCAGAGAGGCGTTGGTTCTGCGAGGGGAAGATAAAGAGAGAAAAATCACACTGAGAGCTGCGCAGGATATTATTTGATTTGTCCATTTAACTTTAATTTAATTTCCACTGCGTGCGGGTTCATTTAATCTGGCATTTTCTTTATTATTGGTCACTCCGCTTTGTTACTTTATTTCGGTTTTAATTTTTCCACTTCTTCATTCGCGTGCGAGTGTGTGTGAGCGAGCAAGAAAGAGAGAGGCGGCTCTGTTGTGTTTCCTACTGCAACTCCATTTGCTTGGCAACTTCTTTCTCTTTTTTTCGTACACACACACCAGCAGTCGGCAGCACACACACAGTAACAGTTGGAGTTGAACTTACGCGTCGTCGTTTTGAATTTGTATTCTTTTAATTCAGCTTTTTGCAATTAAACCTTTTGCTTTCGTACACAATTGTTTCTTTTTCACTAAGAAGCCGCCGAAAAACGCCGACGGAGGAAAAACACCCACGCTGAAAACTCCGAATCAGCGTTGCCAGCGGTAGATGCCGCGCCGTCGTCGTAATTTTTTTTATTTTTTAAAAATATCCCGCCCTGGACCGTCGCGTTCGAGATTTTTTTGGTTTTTGGTTTTGGAAAATGGGAATCATAAAGACTCAGCGTTGCCAATTTAGCCATTTATACGCTAGATCTAACGGTTTTTCGTTATTCTACATTCTACATTTTGGGGTCGAATTCTCTCTACATTCTACATTTCGACTGGAACCAAATTTAAAGGCAAATTTAAGCAAGTTGCGGGATAAAAATATACATTAATTGTATTTATTAAAGTATATATTATATTTGCAATATTCAATATTAATTATTTAAAATCCCAAATCGATAAATTTATCTTGTTAAAGTTTTTTGGTTTTTGAGAAATGGAAATTATAAAGACTCAACGGTGCCAATTAAGCTCTTTTGCCGCTATATCTGGCGGTTTTTACAAGCAAAATGCGCGATAATTTGTAAGGAACAGCTAGCGGAAAATATAGCTTTTTTAAAGCAAAATTGGCGTGGTTTTAGCTGTTTTTGTGATGTGCTCACGTATATTTTACTCTGCACTACAGCAATTTAATAACACCAGCCGAAAACCCAACCTGTTGTTAATATTTTTGGCATCTGGCATGACCAAGCATATGAAATTCACAATTAACACGTTATGTGCTCATATGCTAATATAATTTAAAATCTATTATATACTCGCAATATCCAAAATTAATGACTTAAAATCCGAAATCGATTAAATCATCTTGTTAAATAAACATGGCGAGAAAGTTAAGGTGCTTCAAAATAAGACCGGTGAAATCAAACAACTAACTAACTAAGAACATCAAAGAAACAAAATTAAGCAAAAAAGTAAATTTAAAATTTTTTTAAAAAACTACTGTGCATAAAATATTTTATTTTTTAAATTTAAAAGTGTTTTTATGTTTTCTTGCATTTGGATGATGCTATTGGTAATTAAGATTTCCTTTGCCATATTGATCCTCTTGTTCATCAGCTTCATGTTGTTCAGCTATCTAGGTGAGCATGGGGTAATTTCACCTTAAATGAATTAAGAAAACTAAGAAAATATATATTTTCACCCATATCATGTTTTTTAGCCTTATAAATCTTATCTTAGCTTATATTTCTCTAGAATCTAGCTTGTACGGGTGGGTATAGCTTGACAACACTGGTCCAAATCGCGCAGCACCGATTGTTTTTGTGTTCAATATTCCTCCCTCTTCCTCTTTCAACCACCATTCGCTTGTGTCCAAATTACGGTCACACTTTCTGTATTTTCATCCGTTCCAAACACAGTCTCTTTGGAAAAAATTGAGAGAGATTTTCTCTCTCAGCTTTGGCTTTTCCCTCTTCTTTTAAACAGATCGAAAAACAAATAAGCCGTTCCTTGGTCTATAGATAAAAATACCTAATAAGATAAATTATGTTTCAAATTCCTTGCATGTTTATCTCTCTCAATTTTAACCAGGGCTGGAACATGATTAATCGATTAGTTTCCGAAGCCGCGCTGATGTTTTGGTGCCATAATTTTTAAAAAGAAAAGGAAGAGCTAAATGACTATATATGAATGTTTGTAATTTGTCACACTTTCCTATTAAAATAATTATTATTTTAAAACCGGTAATAAACATTTATAAATTTCATCGATCACCTGGATGTTATTATTTTTTTTTTTTGTTTGGGTTCTGTTAAAATCTTAGTACGTTTATTGTTTGTTATTTTAATATTAATTTTATTCTGAATTTTAATCTATATTAAAAATATTACATTTTTCATTCACATATTTTTAGTCAAAAATAGGGTATGCCCTATACGACTAGATGGCTATATTTCTAAACATATCCCAGATACTTGCGGGCTTCATCATCATTTTTTAAATGATTTATGTTTGTTGGCTAATATATTCCATATTTAACATTAAATTAAAGAGAAATTAATATGTACACATGTCTAAAAACAAAAACACAACTTTGGGTAACTAAATTTGAAAATTGTTAATAACATTTAAATGCATTTTTTATATAATTCACATTTAAATAAATCAACTTTATCTTTTTTTTTTTTGGGTCTTCAAACATCCATACGAAAAAATACCAAAATATTTCAAAACATATTTGGTATTCTGTCTGGATAAAAACAAAAGCAATTTGAAAGTGAATATATATAAAGCGGACCTAAAAAAGAAATGGAAGAAATATCCAAATATTTGAAATATAAAATATAACACTTTTTTAATATTTTTTCTCATAAAAATATCGATATATTGAAACACGCTCACATTCCTAGGCCCGAACTCCCATCTCTAGCAGATCCAACATTTATCTTGTGCGCGAATTTCCCTGCTCTTGGCCGTAATTTGCCAAAAGGCGGAACCGCGCCAAAGAAAGGGATCTCCCGAGTGCTCCAACTGCCCGAAGCAACAATCAAGGTTCCAGGAACCCGCAGGATCGATTTAAAAGCGTTCTTCAGATCTAGCAAGGCACCGCAAAATGCAGTCTCACAGCAAAAAACGCGTCTGCTACTACTATGACAGTAAGTTTTAATCAAATATAATGTGCAAGAACACCGCGAGATGGAAAATAATACCTGAAAGACAACATTAATAGTTAGCAAGCCTGGTTTACTGGTTTTTTTCGGATCCGTTCGGCATCAGATAATAGCATTTTCGTAGACTTCAAGTTTTATGCCGACTGTACGCGCGCGTTGTTACCACAGCGCACTTCTCGCGAACGGCCGCAGTGCCGCTGTGTGCGTGTGCGTGTATGTACCTGTAGGTCTCTCTTTCCGTCACCACGTTGTTTTTGTTGCTTTCGTTCGGGGCGAAAGTGCGACCGCTGCGGTCGTTCGGGTAAAGTGAACTACTCGCAGAGACGCCGCGCCGACAGTGGCCGTAAAATGTATATTTTTCATAGCGTGGCAAATACATTTTTTCCAAGCGACTAATACTTGTGATTTCTGATCCGCAGGCGACATCGGCAACTACTACTATGGCCAGGGCCATCCCATGAAGCCACACCGCATACGCATGACCCACAACCTGCTACTCAACTATGGACTCTACCGGAAAATGGAGATTTACGTAAGTAATTAATCTTTTCAATTGGCATTTTCAGCATGTAATTATTATTTGAAGTGAATTTGTTATTGTTACACAAAAACTTGGTATTGCAGCGACCCCATAAAGCAACCGCCGATGAGATGACCAAGTTCCATTCGGACGAGTACGTCCGGTTCTTGCGCTCCATCCGTCCGGACAACATTTCGGAATACAACAAGCAGATGCAGCGCTTCAATGTGGGTGAGGACTGTCCCGTCTTTGACGGTCTCTACGAGTTCTGTCAGCTCTCTGCCGGCGGATCCGTGGCAGCCGCTGTAAAGTTGAACAAACAGGCCTCGGAGATATGCATCAATTGGGGCGGCGGCCTGCATCATGCCAAGAAGTCGGAGGCCTCCGGTTTTTGCTATGTGAACGACATCGTTTTGGGAATTTTGGAGTTGCTGAAATACCACCAGCGTGTTCTCTACATCGACATTGATGTCCATCATGGCGATGGCGTTGAGGAGGCATTCTACACCACCGATCGCGTGATGACCGTGAGCTTCCACAAGTACGGAGAGTATTTCCCGGGCACCGGCGACCTCCGGGACATTGGCGCCGGCAAGGGAAAGTATTATGCCGTGAATATACCGCTGCGCGACGGCATGGACGATGATGCGTATGAGAGCATCTTCGTGCCCATTATCAGCAAGGTGATGGAAACATTCCAGCCGGCGGCCGTGGTGCTGCAGTGTGGCGCCGATTCCCTAACCGGTGATCGATTGGGCTGCTTCAATCTCACCGTCAAGGGTCATGGCAAGTGCGTGGAGTTTGTGAAGAAGTATAACCTGCCATTCCTGATGGTCGGCGGTGGCGGCTATACCATCCGCAATGTCTCCCGCTGCTGGACGTACGAAACATCGGTGGCCCTGGCCGTGGAAATCGCCAATGAACTGCCCTACAACGATTATTTCGAGTACTTTGGACCCGATTTTAAGCTGCACATCAGTCCCAGCAATATGACGAATCAGAATACGTCCGAGTACCTGGAGAAGATCAAGAACCGTTTGTTCGAGAACCTGCGAATGCTGCCACACGCCCCGGGCGTTCAGATTCAAGCGATCCCCGAGGACGCCATTAACGATGAGTCCGAGGACGAGGATAAGGTTGACAAGGACGAGCGACTGCCGCAGAGCGACAAGGACAAGCGCATTGTACCGGAGAACGAATACTCTGACTCCGAGGATGAGGGCGAAGGCGGACGCCGGGACAATCGGACGTACAAGGGTCAGAGGAAGAGGCCGCGCCTGGACAAGGATACTAACAGCAACAAGGCTTCCTCGGAGACGTCCAGCGAAATAAAGGATGAGAAGGAGAAGGGTGAGTGAAAGCAAATATACGAAAGTACAGTCTCTGACAATCCTTATGCTTTTCTTAAGGCGATGGAGCCGATGGTGAGGAATCCACTGCCTCTAATACGAACAGCAACAGCAATAACAACAGCAACAACAAGAGCGACAACGATGCGGGAGCGACAACCAATGCGGGATCCGGCACCGGATCGAATTCCGGATCCGGGGCCAAGGGCGCCAAGGAGAACAACATATGACGTGGCGGCCGCAATTGGTTATAGAAGCCAATTAAGCGACCGCCGAAGTACAAGCCGCCGGATTTTACCTAGCGACCCCTGAACTCTCCCCCACCTTCAACCACGTCTCCCGGCCACATCTCCTGAGCCATGTCCCGTCAATTCATCTCATTTTCATCGCAGTCAGCATGTCACACCCAGCCCCACCATCACCGCGATCGATCGAGAGCCGTATTCCATTGATTTTCCCGGGGGAAAATCAGTAATCAGTGGGCGGGACTTGAACTCATCGTAAGCTAAAATACAATTTATTGTAATTGTGTAAGTTAAGCAAAAAGTAAAACAAAAAGGAAGGATATACCTATGTCTAAGCGATCCAATGTGGCGATTCACGCAGAAACTAATCTAATCCAATAAATATTTATACCATAGATCAGGACTTTTCTTTTCTTTGAACTTTGGACTTGAATGTAAAAATGCATTTAGCAAGAAATTTTCAGAACGTATTTGTTTAGCTTTGAGTTTAATTACACAAGTAAGAGCAGGTTTTATATTTGCGCATTTATCAATTTATTTTGTGTATTCAATGTTTGACTTTATATCAAGCAAATTTTTAAAACCACTTAGGCTCTGTGACGTGGCCCTGAAAGTATATTTGGTTACAATCCCGAATGACATAGGCAAATGGAACATTGACTATAAAATCCATAGCGGAAGAGCGTCCTTCTGCAGATTAAACGAAAAGAAAAGGAATGTTGTTGTTTAAAATTAAAATACCCTTAATTAAAATAGTAATTTGCAAAATTTATAAGAAGGCTAAATTACCTATGGCAGACGTTGCCTCAACCCCGTCCTCATTGACCTCAATGAACGCCTCTTGTATTACATCATCGATATAAAAATCTAAATCGTCCACCATGCCGCTTAGGTTAGCTGAAGGCTGAAATGTCTTTTCGATGCCAAACTGCACAGAAAAATAAAGTCAATAAAAGTAAAGATATTTCACAGAGATCACACCCACAAGTTGGAAAACCGGCTTTAGTTTGGTTTTCGTTGAGATTCTGAACTTGGGAAGCCTCAGATTAACGAGCACATGTTTCTTTGGCCTCATGTAGTCCCGTACTTTGGCCTCCAACTCTTCGAGACCGCTGACTGTGTTGGGCAAATAGATGAGCATTACCAGACCTTCCTTCGTGAACGGCAACTCAATTACTTTGGCGTCCAATTGGAACAATCCTTCCGCCTTGAACCTGCCTCGCATGGCCATCATTTGGACGGGGACCTTCTTTTTGGCGGACACATGGAAATTTTCTTCTTGGGTCAATTCTGGATTGAACTTCTTCGCCCATTGGGCCTTAAAATAAATCGCATTTATCAGTAGTCCTTTGGTATCATTTCCAATAGATGAAATTAGTTTCTGGACCCTGCCATGAGATTGGTTATTCACCCATTGGTTAATTTTACGAACCGCCGCTCGTGGGTTACTGAAGTCTAGAAACTCGAATGTGGCCTGGAAGAGGTCCTCCACCTTTTCCATATATGTCTCTAACAACCTATATTCACTATTAACAATTAAGTAGTTATTCACTTCGACGGCATAAGGATGCAAGGCTCGCAACTTCTCGAACTTCTCCTCTACATTCTCGTTATTGGCTAAATCCAGAGCAGACCACAGTTCTTCGGCCGTATCTCCGGCTGCTCCAGCGTTAAGCATTCCAATGGCCAACTTCGCCAAGTAGGAAGATCCAATTAGGTTTTTGTTTTTATGAGAACGGTCTAAAAAACGATGAAACTCATAATCGAATCCTGCCACTGACGTGGCCAGTAAAAAAAGAACTGCGAGAGGTGCACTTTGGATTATCATCCTGAAAGAATCATCTTTGACTTACCCAAGTACCTCATTTTGAGACAATAAGGTGAAGATTCTTTGAATGAAACCTTATATAGGACTAGGTTATAATTCGATTATATCTGGTGTTTTGTATGGCTCACCTTAATTTAATTACATTATGCATAAAATATTTGTTAAATTGCATGAAAGTAAATAAATTCCATACTTTTTGCTAGTCTTTTTAGATATATAGCAAAGTTATAGCAATTTTAATATTATTTTTCTATTTATTTTCCGATCTTAAAGGTTTTAGGTTGGTTGTTTGGACTGTAGATTTCTTATTTCTGTAATTAAAATTACGCTTACTATTTTTAATATGTGCATATATATAACACCAAAATCAAACTTACCATTCAATCTGTAAAATTTCAATTCCAACACAAAAATCAAGCTTAACAAATTGATTTTATTTTAGTTTCAACTTTTTCTATCTAACATTGGTTTAAACTTTCTAACTGCAACTAGACTTCATAGCTTGAGGTTGTGGCAAACAGGAACAGAATCCACTTGGGGGGGTGGGGGATGGCTACCCACTTTTCACCATTTTCCGCCCGCCAGTAGTTGACGGCTTGTGACTTGTCTGCGAGGATTGGGGCGGTGGAAGACCGGCTGGGCCGCTAATCCAGCGATAATATCGAGTCGATGCTGGTGCGATTACTGCGCGGCTGCAGTCGCGGTCCTCCCAAGTAACTAATTGGATTCGCGAACTGGCGCTGCTGCAGTGAGTTTTCCAGGAAAATCGGTGGCGCCATTGGAGGGTTTGGACGTCGTCGCGGAGGTACTAAGGGAGGCGGTAGCTTTTCTACCATCCGCGGCGAGTTTGGGGGTGTTCGAGGCAGGGTGGACCCTATTCGCGCATCGGCATCTGCGGCTACATCAAAGGACTGACGCTCTTGCTGCTTGGGATCCTCTGTGTCATCGGGCGCTTTGTGGCGGGATTTGTGTCGCTGCTGCGGCTGCTGCTGCTGCTGCTGCTGCTGCGCTTTCTGGGGGAGATTGGGCATGAAAATGGCAACGGGACATGGGGTTTGGTGGAGCGTGGAAAGGTCCGGGAATTTAGATCAAATATTTTTCAGGGTTTAATTCTATTTGGCTTTAGTCAAAGTGACGTTCAATGGACAGTGAGAAGAGGTTGTGTGTGGGTGGGTTGGGTTCGTGTCCAGAGAAGAGATAAAGTTTTATAATTATTTAAAGGCTTTGAGAGATAGACAGAGGGGAGCGACGGCGGGTTATTCAAGCTGCTTTTGGGCCAGGGAAAAGTGTTTTTATTTTTTGGTTCGCATTGTTTTCTTTTTGCTGGATTTTGGCACCTGTCGTGACTTGGCACTTTATGTTGTTAATATAAATGCACAGGACCTGACATGAAAGTGCGCGTACACCTATAAAATTTTTGCATTAAATGCACTTCCTAAAAGCCGAAGCAAGTGGAGTGTTTAGTGTTTAGTTTATTATACTTATAAATGTTTATTAGCTAAAGTGAAGAGGATATTTCGTAGTTCGTTATGAACGTAAGATGAAATATTATTAAACAAAAGCAAGGTGTTTTTATATTTATTTGTATTAAGAGAATAATAAATCTATGGCTTTAAAAATATTTATTATTATCTTAATCATAAAGTTAATCTGCTCTTATTAAGCAACAATTACAAAATCAAATCAAAATATTTTAGAGTTAAAAACTTTAAAGTCTTACCCTTTACTGTATTTAATTTAATATCGAACAAACCGAATTTTAGACAAATAAAACCCTCAAATATTTAATTTTTACGAAAATCAACCATAAATCCAAAAGATATTTAACCATTTTCAAGGCAAGTGTAGTTAACTTTGCAAGTGTATCTTAGATGTGAGTGCTTTTGTGTTGCATTTTGGATTCTGGAGCATGCCTGGACCCGGTCCAAAATCCATTTTGCTGCCCGTTAAGCTTGCCCCCAAGGTCTCTTGGCCAACAATGACGCACCGACGGTCCCCGGATGGTGTCTTGGTAACACGAAACCCGCCAGTCACTTTCCAGCATTTTGTGTGGCAGCCGCATGGCTCTCGTACCTTGTGGCTCATCTACCGAAAATCTAAAATCCTCAATCCCCCCTTGATCCCCAACACCGCCGCCTCTCTATTCCCCCGAGCTGAGGAGGCGTGGCACTAGCCCAAAAATCAACTGCAAGGAAAGCAGCTAACGTGTTTCAGTCAAGTGCAAATGTGTGTTGGCCAAGCAACTGCGATGCATTTACATACTCCCATCTGGAGTATAGAAAATAGAAGGAGTTTGTGATCCACCGACTAGGGAAATGCTCTCATGATTAGGGAAAATGTGGAGAAATATTATGAAAAAAGGGGAAACGATCATTAATAATAATATATAAAAATATATATAAATATATTTATAAATACTTAATATATTTTAATAAAGATTTTAAGGAGAATTTTTATAAAGATTTTTCGTAAGTTTTGGAGCATTAGAATATAATATTTTTAAAGAGATTCTGTCCAAAACTTACCAAGAATTTTTATAAAAATATATTATTTCTAATGCTCCAAAACTTACGAAAAAAATATTTATTCAAGGATCGTTTCCTCATTTTTTTATAATAATATATTTTTATAAAGATTTTAAAGAGAATCTTTATAAAAATATATTATTTCCAATGCTCCAAAATGTATATACTTCTTAAAAAACATAAGGAACTGTAACTTAAACCTCTTCACTTTTAATAAATTACAAACAAAAATTTAATAAGCAAATCCTTGTCTTAATATAATACAAATTTCCCCAAAAAATTCAACTTTAAACCTTTAAATAAATCCTGATCCAGGCTTATCATAAAGCTGTCAAACTTTATGCAATTTGGGTATGGAGAACGCATTTAAAATGTTATTTTTCCCAGGCATCCACTGCTGCCGTCGCTTTTCATAGTTTTCCATTTGCAAGGGACCCATTTCAGTTTCATTTTTCCTATTTCTCTTTTTTCTTTTTCTGCGCAATTTTATTGTTCTTGGCTGAAGGTTACTGGCGGAGCAGCAGCAGCAGCAGCGGGCAGAAACAATAAGCAAAACTTGCACTTTCATGCAACGCACACACTGACACACTTCGGCGTGCCACGCCCCCGTTTAAGTACGCCCACCAAGCAGCTCCCTTGTATCCTTTGGCAGCCATATTAACATTGTTGTTCCGACATTTTTCATTGCATACGCCGCGGCGCATGCATTTCAAATATGTTTGTATTTCGTACTTTGCCAAGTCATCATCATACCTAGGCAGGAATATTCCAATTTATTACCTGACGCGGCACACGGGAAAAAATATAAAATAATTGGCGATCCTCAAATAAAATTATTTGAAATATGGGATATTTTTGGAAGTATGTTTAAGCTGCTAGAAATAAGTTTGGAATATTTTTTTTTCCTTCGAGACAGGATTTTAAATATTATATTTATATATATGCTCCTTGTTCTTCTTTATAAAAATACTTGATTTTTAAGTATATTTTTCAAGATTATATTTGACAGAACAGGAAAATATTTGAGACTACTGGGAGAAAGATAGCAAAGGTTCAATTTTATTATTTAAAAAATATATTATTCATCGCTGAATTGTATTAATATATATATTTTGTAAAGATATCTACGTAAGGCTATTTATTAAATAAATTTAGTTATTTTCAGATTTATGTATGTAATTTAAAATTTTTTAAATCAATATTTTTTGAATTTTTTGGAGTGGCAAATTTGTTTAATGAATTTGAACTACGTCTATAAGTCCATAAAATTATTCTTGACACATTTTGAAACTCTAGCTCTTACAGTCTCCAAAAACTATTGTCTTATATGATATAAGGACGGAAATATTGACGGACATACTGACGGCGTGGCATATTTGGCCTTCTCTTTCCCCTATGACAAAAGATAATTATAAAAGCTTATTAAAATCCCTAAAATTATTAAATTTATTATTATTAATGTTGTAAAAAATAGCAATTAAATACATTTATAAACAACACAAAATTTATTTCCCGTGCAACAACTACAGGCAAACATACAGACACGCACTTTTTCAGGATGATGGCCAGAGGCCGTGGCGGGAGCACGCGGTGGAAATATATTTATTACACATGTTGAACAATGTAAGCACAAGTTTTGCTGCTCATTTGGTCGATGGTCAACAAGCAAATTCCTTGTTAACCATTATGGGCCATGTTTTAATGTGGCAACACACACACACACAACGACAAACAACAACAACAGCGACATGAAGGAGAACGCCAGAAAAAAAGCGACAATAACTTTTCGCATTAAATGAATGCCAAGTGGCATTGAGACAGCGAGGTAAAGGAAAAGCTGCGGAAAGCGAGAGGGGGAAAATGCGAAAAAGAGCCGAAACAAAAGAAGGAAAAAGTTTGCCTCTTTTTTTTCAACTTTTCAACGCGGAAATTAATAACAAATTGCTTTAAGCCACCATGACGATTACGTTCTGCGCTGCCTATACTTAATAGTACTGACATTTTGGATATTTTGTGGAATTTGGCTATTTTTTAAATATTTTTTAAGGATTTATATATTAATTTAATATTAGAGAAAAATGTTTTACTAAATATGTAATAATTTAAATTTATAGGAAAATGTATAGTAGCTTCAAAATTAAATTTAAAAGATATATAACTTTGTCAAATTTGTAATATAACCAAAACTATAGCTTCAAGTGTAAATTAAAGAAAAAATTGTTCTTATAAATGGAAATAAGAAACTTTAAACAATAAAAAAAATAAGAATTTAGACCTCTAAATATTATTTTTTTTATTATTAATATTTAAATTTGTTTGCCAACTCTGACTCTCTCATGAAGGCCAAATCGAAAGTATATATAAACACACATCTCCTTCCGTCCGCTTCGTTTTCTTTCCTGGCAACGCCTCAAGTAAGTTAAGCATGGCGGCCGAAAAAACTTTTTTCCAGCACAATAAACACTTCATTGTGCACTTGAGTTAATTTATCAAGAAAACCGAGCGAGAACGCATACATATGTTAAAATTATTGAAAAAGTTTCAAGTGCCAAATGGCAGCAGCAGCGGAAGATGATG
>VNJR01004422.1:0-75930 GCA_008042585.1 Drosophila punjabiensis | reverse complement strand
GCAGTGGCGGCGTTTGGAAAGCCATTTGCCAGCAGAAATGCGACGTTCGTTGACAAAAGAACGAAAGAAAAAGGCATCAGAGAATACGTGAAAAAATAGCGTAAAAACGCTGGCTAAAAAGTTGCCAGAAATTGCAAAAACAACACTGGCACACACAAGCACACACAAAGGGGAAAAACTGAGGGGGGTCGAGAAAATATGTGAAATGCGAACTTTTACAAAGATTGACAAGTGGCGACTGGCCCGTTTAAAATGTCAAATACGTATACTGTTGCCGAGACTTTTCATGGAAAACCCAGAGTCAGCTGGAGGGGGGAGTGGTCTGGGAAAAGTGCTGAGGGGGGCTTACGTGCCACTGGTTTTCGCCAGCGATTTTTGTTTTGTTGATGTTTTGATTTGTGCGTGCGTGCAAATGTTTGCACTCGCGCATTTTTGTTTTTGTTTGCTTTTGTTTTCTTTTTCGGTGTTTTGTGCTTTGGACAAACCACCAACTAGCCAGGACGCCTCCACCCTGTCCACTCTCCTTCCCCTCCTGCTCCTGCTCCTGCTTGGGCTCTTCCAACCGTTGAGGCACTCGAAAAGCCCCCTGGCTTTGCCGCCCTTTTTTTTCCAGGCTGGGAATAAACTATAGCTCAGCCATATATACATATATTCCCACGTAGATATATATTTATTTTTTGCCAGTTAAATTTTCCTAGCCCGCAGTCCCTTGCATTGCATTGCGGCACAAAAAAAGAGCTACAGTCAAAAATTAAACTAACATTTATTTGGTTTAACATTGTGTTCCCCAAAGCTACATTTTTATAAAGAAAAATATAACGAATTGGGGAGATTTTTTGTATATGTTTTAGTTATATTTATTTAAATTAAAATGGTTAGATTTCTGTTTTATTAGCTTTAACTATTTAATTAAGAAATATAATCCCTTGAGGTGCTTCTTATAATTATGCAGTTTTTTAGGTTAAAACTATTTTAAAAATAACCTTTATTACATTAACATTTATTTTCTGAAGTATAATTTCCAGGAATAAGCTCTTAAATAATCTTTAAAAAATTCTGAACTGATAGCCCATATTTGTTATTAATTTATTCCAGTGTATTTGTAAATTTGTTGTTTTATTTTGTTCCGTTCGCCGGCGGGTGGTGTGTGCGTGTGTGTCTGCTCATCAAAATGGAAACTGTGCAACGTGCACTAAGTGTGACTGATAGTGTGGTGAGTTAGTTGATTTTTTTTTATGCCTTGCAGCCCAAAAATTTCCCGGGGCCCCAGTCTGACAGTTGCAAATCATCAGAAATTTAAATTGACTTAAATTGTTTATTTTTTGTGTCGGCTCTTGTTATTTTTTTCATGTGCTGGTTTTTGCCGTGATTTGCCGTGCAGGACTCGCTTCCTGTCCGCTGTTATTTATGAAAATAATAGATATGCAAATTAATTTGACTCTGACTCTGCGATAACAAAAACCATTGATAAAACTAGCAATTACATAGGAGGCACTCTCTCTGGTCCTTTTAAAGGATAACCCACGTACAGACACACCGACGGCCAGGGTAATTTAAGGCTCCAATTAGCTGACCCAAAATATATATATATTGCTGAACATAACATAGCGGCGACTTCATTTGTTCATTGTGTATGGCTTTATCTATGGCAAAGGCCTGCGGACAGTCTCCACGCTCGATTGAGTATTAAGGCAAATCTTTGCACTGAAAGAAACCGAAGAAAATGGGATGAAATTGAAAGGGAAATAAATATGATAAATATATATTGGAGACCTAAAGATGCACAGATTGATCATAAAAATATAGGACCAGTTAGTTCAAATATTACACGATTTTTGTGCTTAATTTTCATTTAATTAAACGATTTTCAATAAGTGATTTCTTTTATATTTTAATTATTTAACATGTATTTATAATCAAACAACAAATTATATAATTATTTAAAGAGATGAAGGGATATATGGTACCTTTTTTCCATTTATATTTGCTTTTTAAATTACATAAAATTATTTTTTATGGTGTTCTTATTTATATGTGTCTACATCCTTATATCGTGTGCAAGTCTGTGTAACTTTGCTCCTTCCCCCTTGGTACTTTTCTATTCGGTTATGCTTTGATTTCGGGCAAATAATAAAATATACAATTGTAGTAGAAATATGTCAGTAAAATTCACAAAATTCACGTTTCGCATCTCCTGCTGTGGTCTGTGTTTCCGACCCCCCCTTTCTCGTCCTCAAACCCAGTGTCTGTCTTTTTCATTGTCTCTGGTTGTGCTTGTCTGTGTGTGTGTGATTTTTATTTTTGTGGCTTTTGCGCGCACTGCTCTTTGTTTTTATGTATAAATCATTTATTGTTTTTATGTACGACGTTGCGAGAGCTGCCTCGATGGCTGCCTCGATGGTTGCCTCGATGGTTGCCTCGATGGTTGGCTGGCTGAATGCCAAATATGAGTGCCTGTGTCTGACATTAATTGGCAGTGATTGAGGGATTTTTGTATGCTCCCTCCATTTCTCTGCCTGTGTATGTGTTCGATGCTTGTGTGTGTGTGGGTGTGTATGTATTGTCTTGGCTACGTGCGCCTTTATGAAATATTAATTGGCCTTTCATAGGGCTCTCTCTCCTCTGCTCCCAAACGTGCCACGGCGGCCCATAACCTGCTCAATGTCAGCACAGCGGAAGGCCAATACCAATACCAATATCAATACGACACAGTATTGGCCAACTCCGCTGGCGACCTACGATTTGCACAATAAGGTGAAACAATAAAAGCGACAGATAGACCCTGAACACGATTTTGGCTGCAAATTGAATCTGCTTTTCATGGGAAAACCCCAGAAAAATAAGGCAAGTAATAAGGCAGAAAATTATTATGCCAGTTAATTTTTATTCAACTGTTGAAAGCTGGAAATGTAAACAACATCAAGCTTTACTTTGTTTAACTTTTAAGTTAAAAACGTCAAAGGTTTTCGTTTTTACATACATTTTATATAATCTCTTCAAGCATTTCTTTGAATTTTAAACATAATTGTAATTAGTTTTTCAAAGTGAAAATTTACAAGTGCTTTGTATTTGGATAGTTTTCCCCCATACACCCATTCAATACCTATTTGTACGCTGCCACGAACGAACTAATGAGCCCTACTTGTATGCCACTTCATTAGCAATTCAATTTTCAAGATGTCACATCTTTCGCGGGGCTCTGAAATAGTTTCAAAGCTAAATTAAAACAACATTTTAATACACTTAACGGCTTTAGCCTTGCAGATCCACTTAGATTGCTTGGAAGTCACTAACCTCGATGTGGAAAATCCAGTTGCTCTGCTCTCGGCTTTCCGCGACGAACAAAGCTGACGACTTAACCTTGAAGTTGTCGTCGGGATTGCTTCTTCTGCACTCGCTCGAGTATATTTTCACCATTTTCCTCCACAGCCTCCATCCACAATTTCCATGGCTGCTGCTGCTGCTGCCGATGCTGCTTGGGCGCCGGTTTCTGCACCAGCAGCTGCGCTTTGCGTGTTGCCAAAAGGGCTTTTTGCGTTTAATTAAAAATATAGAGAAATGCAAGAGTATGAGTATGTTTTGCGGCTGGCGTCTTTGGCCCTGGCCATGCAATAGAAATGTTGCTTGCTTATTGCTTTCGCCTGACAAGGCACTGGAACTGAAATCTAGAAATAAACTGAAAACCTTAAATAAATTCCACAAAGTTTTCAGCATTATCAACTAAACTATAGCTCATTTCTTTCTTTCTACACACAGATCATCTGAAAAACCATATCCTTAATATCCCTATTTTCCTTGTTTTTTCTCGGTGCACTTATATTCCTTGTTGATTGCACTACAGTGCGTATTCGTGATTTTCCACGCCTCGAGAGTGTAGAGAACACGAGAGCGAAATTTAGCTGTTAGCTCCTGGCACCCGCGCCTTTTGTGCGGAATTGAATCTTATATTAAAGATGGTGCAAGGCGGCAAGGCTGACGACTGCCAAGGATTCGCATCCGCATTCGCACTCACACTCGCATTCTTGTGTGTGTGTGTGCGAGTCAAAATAATAACAGCGCATTGCCAACAAAGGCAGCGCACAATAACCAAGGCAACAGCTGCTGCAGCTCTCGGCCAACAACAATCAGGCTCCGGCAACTCCTGGCCCCGTTGTTGTTGCCGCTCCAAGCGGAAACTCAAAGCGCGTAAACCGGAAACGGCTGTTTAATGGCGTCGCTGCGCATGCAAAGGCCCGCTACCGCTACCGCTCTCGTTCTCACTCCCGCGTACAAACCCAAGCCCAAGCCCATCATGGCCCAAACCCAACCTAACCAAACCAATAGAAACAGCAGCAACAGCAGCAATAGAAACGGCAGCCAGGGAAATAAAATTTAATTCATCGCAAACAAACAGAACGAGCCTGCACTCGTAGTAGTGCACAAAATGTAATTAAAATTTTCTATTTCAATTCGCCTAACCTTTTCAGCGACCTCTGGCCAGGTTAGAGCTGGTTTGGTATTAAATTACACTTGTTTACCGAAACGAAACCTATTTTACATTTGCTTTTTGTGTTTAATTAGGATTTCATTTGTCTTTAAATAATTGCAAACTAAATTTGTTACCCAAATATATCTTTATTAAATATATTTTTAAATCAATAAATAACAAAAATAGTAAGACAAATGTTTTCCATATTTATTATATTTTTGATAACAATTATTTAGAAAATTACAACAAATTGTTGAAATCTGAACTGAACTGTGATTTTAGTTACAAAAAAAGTTTAGCTTTTGCAGGCCAGTGTCCTGTGCGGCCGCCATTGTTTCCGGCTCTAATTAAAGTGATAGATATGGCCGAGCGGAAATCCCTCTCGATTTGGTTGGTTGGAGGGAGTCCTGTGATGGATTTTGGGATTTGCATTTAATTCCATTTGATAATTCTAGCAGAAAGTCATTCTTCATTCTTCAGTTTTGCTTTAAAGCCAAACGAAATGCCGAAAGGCTTTGGCGCTCTGCTCAGTTTACCATCTTTGCGCTAGGATGCCATAATTTCTGTGTCTCTGTCCTTGTGCGCTTTTTACTATTACTGCGGGTGTGTCGCCTGTCGTCCTTCGTCCTTCGACATTCAGCCACTTTCCCTCCGGCCTTGTCAATCAGCAGCGGGCTTAGACCAGTCGAAAATGCACGCGTTGGCATATTAGATTGCCATTACTGCTTGTCAAGGATTATGTGTCTTAATTTCGTGTTAAAGGATTTGCCCTGCCCTCCGCACTCCGCCATTGGGGATTCTCAGCTATGGGGGGGATGGCATGTTTTCCCTTTTTCTCCCATTTTCTCTCATTTTCTCTCATTTTCGTTCGTTACACTTTTTGTCAGCTTAATGCTCGCCCGCTTATCAAAGCAGCCAATCATCAATGCTGTATCGCATTGCCATTTCGGGAGCTGCTTGCCAAGCGGAGCTAATAAACTTGACAGCAGTTCCTGTTTTCCTGTTTTGGACACTGTGAGAAAAATATATAATAGTTTAGAATATGAATATAAATAGAAAAATTGAAAGAAATAGGAAAAATAGATTAACATTTTGAACTTTTTGTGATTTTACATTAACAATACAATAATAAAATCATAAATTTACCATCATAAGAAGGTGATGTAATAATTACAATCATTTTAGAGAGTGTAATTTTAGGCTTTTAATTTGCTATATTTTTGGTTTTTAAATATATTTATTCAATTGACATTTTTGGGGACTAAGACATTAATAATTAGCCAGATATAATATAAAATTACAAATTGTTAATTGCCTCTTATATCTTTGCACAATAAAATATTTACCCAATATTTTATTCCAATATTTGTTCTATTTTGATTTTATTATTAATATTATTTTTATTCATATATTTATTCAAATCACAATTTGTTGGTTCCTATTTGCTATTCAAATAAATTTTGGCAATAAAATTAATGTTTAATCATAAATTTTATAAATTCTGTTATCATTGGAAAAGGTATTAAGCTTATAAAACTTACAGCTGAAAAGGTTAATTAAATTTTAAGTTAGAGCAAAAATTTGAATTAAAACCTAGGTAAGACTTTTAAGTAATAAAATTATCGTTCGTTCAAAGTTCAAAAATTTAAAATTTTAATTACTAAAGTTATATTTAAAACTTTACTTTTAAGGAGAACTTTAAAGCCTAAATATTTGAACTTTTAGCGAAAGTAATTCCCTACATGAAATATAACTTCAATAATTACCAGCTTGTAAACAACAAATCTTAAAGAATTAATAAATATTTCTTGCCGTGTCCTTTCCCATCCCTCGTTTGCCGCTTAGATTTGGTCTATTGGGAGATGAGCGGGTCAATAAACATTCGGTTTCGTCTCTGGGCCATGTTCTGTTTAATGCACATTTAAGGACGAAAAACTTGCTGGCTTGGCCGACATCCTGTCCATGCCGATTCGCACATTAATATTTCAAATTGTGGCATCGCCGGGGCAGTTGCATGGCTTTCCACTCGCTTCTTATTCTCGGACACTGTCTCGGTCTCGGTCTACGACTCAAACTCTCGGACTCTCAAACTCATCAGGGCCCCGGAAAAATGTATTTTTGCTGTTGTCATGTCCGAAAGCTGATGAGCGAACTGTGTTTTGGCCAAGTTGGCCAAAAACGCACTGCCCCTTGCCACTAACCTACCACCTACCATCATGCCCCTTGCCACAAACTGTACACCGAACTGTGTGAACAGTGAACACCGAACAGATTCGGAGACGAACTTCAAAAATCTTGTTTCAAGTTAAAAGCAAAGTAATAAAAACAGCAAATGGCTAACAGCAAGCTGCAAAAGTTTTGACAATTTCGAGTGTTTTACTTTTTTGTTTTCTCCTAATTTTCGGTTTGGTTTCGGTTTTTCAAATCTGACTTGTGTGTGATGTGGGAATGTGAGTGTGAGTGTGGGCATCCATTTTTGTTTCTCTTGAATTTTTTGTTTGTTTGTTTTTTTTATTTTTATTTCGGTTTTGTTGGCTGACACTTTAATTGAGCCAGTGAAAAATATTGTGAACAGCAGCAGTTGACAGTAATATTTGTGTCCAATTTTGGTTTAAATAAAAGTTGCAAAGTGCAAACGGGATGGGGCCTTAACGGAGGACTAATCGAAATGGAAACCAATAATTTGCTACATTGTGTGCAGGGGCGAGGGTGTGGAGTTAAATAGGCAAAAGGGGGCGTGGCCGGATGGGTGGGTGGTCCGGTGGTAGATGAAACTAATTTCACATGCTGTGTTGTCTTTTGTGGCTTCAGTTCATCGCTCATTGTCACATTGTCACATGCGGAATGAGGAGGATAGGACAGGATAGGACAGGACAGGACAGGACATTGCTGACTGTGGTTTCATTTCCATTCATTTGCCAACTGACATTTTGTGTATTTGAGCAGAAATTTTGATTTGTCTGCAACCGGAAATCCGCAAAATAAACTGCAAATATATTTGCATTGTGTGAGGCTGCTCATGGTGCCATTGCTATTGTTGCTATTGTTGCTGTTGTTGCTGCTGGCTTAGCCCAAATGTTCGTCCTGCGAGCAGATGAGCTTAAAGTTCAGTGCAGCCGCAGCAAATTATCAAAGGCATTCCATAATCCTTCAATCTGTCAATAAGTGCAACGACACACATTCACACACACACAGAGAGAGAGAGAGAGAGAGAAAGGACAATGTAAATGCCGAATCAGCAAATCTTGAACCCACTCAACCCCCCGCCACTTTTCCTAATTCGCCCGCATCTGTATATTTGAGTTTGGTCTTAGAGCAACGCCTAATTTAAATTGTAATATGCATGAATTATTTGCTCTGCACAGCAAATTTGATTTAAAATTTTGCACCATTTTCCCCTTAGCTCCAGGAACAAATATGACTTCTGGAGAGTACTTAACGTAAACTTGGTTTGGCCTTAGATTTTGTTTGTCGGAATCTACGAAATTTTGCGGTAAATATTTGCCTTTTGCAAAACTTTACGTTCTGTATAATTGCCGAAAATGTGCGCATTTTCACATAGCAGGAATTTTCGACTGCCTAACGGTGAAATGAGCAGTGAAAATGCCTCGACAGCTTTCCAAACTGCAAGTACCTAATGTTGTCTAGGGCCTCATCGAGCCGAAGCATCGAATCTGACAAGGATTAAAGACAACCTGGAGTGTGAGTCGAACAGAGAGGGAGAGAGAGAGAGTACTTGATGTGAATGGCTAGTTTGGCATTGAGAGCTTTCAGTCAAAGCGAGTGGCAAATGCCAGGGAACAATCCCTGCCCCTCTCATTGTGTTAAAATTCCTCACATATTTCATCATAACTGGGATTCATTCTCACCCCAGCTGGAGGACTTTGGTCATTTCCCTCGAGCAGCAAGAGCAGCAGGACGGACATTGGCGAAGGACATGACACAAAAAAAAAAAAGGAATATTAAAATATGAGAGTGGGAAAATATGTTGCATACTTTTATGCTAATGCAAAATATGTCAATGTCAACTGTAACGTATACGCACCGTCGGCCGAGCAATTCATCATTAAAATCCCTACCACCACCACACACCCTACCCTTACCCCTGACCTATTTTTGGCCCCAAGGGGGAAAACCTTCGAGATAAGAAAAGCGAGCAGCTACCAGGACTCGGCCTCGACCATCGAAAATTGTCTTAAAGCCAAGGTGCGGTCCATTCCCAAAGTCACGCCAGGCCAGGCCAAAGCGTCCTGGCATTTCCTTTCGCCAGTCCTTCTTGTTTGGCGAAATCGCCTGTAAAACTAGTTAAATATGCCCCTACGGCAATTCCAAGACATTCGGCCGCTCGGACTTCAAAGGTGACCCACACTCGTCCGGGGCTCGGCCACCTTAAAATTGAGTGAAAGCCACTCGACGCATTAGGGAAATGTGGAAACTTTGCTTTTTTCCGCCCTCAGTTTTCCTTCCTTTTTCCCCGCCTTGTGAACGTGTGTGTGTATGTGTGTGTGTGCGGGCGCGTGGGTGTAAGCTTGTGCGCACGTGTGTATTAGTGCAGAGAAAGAAAATTTTATATACAATAGTTTGTGGTGAATTTTATAAATTTTATAGAGTTTCTTTGTATTTTATTATTTATTTTGTATCACAATTTCCACTTTATTTTAAATTGATATCTAAGAGAAAAAATAGTGTTAATTATCAATTAAATAAATTTTCTATTTAATATTACGTTTTGCAATTAATGTTTTTATTTTTAATCAAATTTAAAAGTATCTTTAAGCTCTTGTGAATACTGATCATTAAATATCATAAAATCATTACTGATTTTTAAATATCATAAATTTAAATAAAGAAAGATTTTAAGAACTTAACTTAAATAAAATAATAAAAATTCATTCTTTCATAAATTTAAAAATATTTAATCCATTAATGATTAATTATTATTAATGTTGTATACAATAAATGGCTAGAAAGCTTACTTTAAAAAATGTATAACTACTACAAAAAATAGTTTTATCGTTTTTTTTAGCGTGTGAATGTATTGTAATGGCTTTTGTATTAGTGTCAAAACACGTAAATTGTTGCGTGGCGCTTTGTTGCCTTCTCCCTCGGCTATCCGATTTTTCCCTCCCAGCTTTTCCCGTCCCTCCGCAGACCTCCCTCCCCCTCCTCCAAATTGAGTGCGTGTGCGATTATGAAAGTGAGCGAAAATGGGGGGCGGTGACAGTGGGTGCGGCCGTGCGAATATGTTGTTCATTATAATCTGCTCATGTTGCTATTTTAGCTGTTTGTTGTTATTGCCTTATGTCCCATTCGATGTCCTGGGTCCTTCAGTCCGTTCTCGATGTTGTTCACATGGCCGCTTGCATTGTTGTTTTTGTATCTGCCATTGTGGTTATTTTCATTGCTCTGCATTATTGTTGTTCTGCCGTGTTCGGTTGCTGTTGTTGTTGTTGTTGTTGTCGCTTGTGTGTGTTTTCAACAAATACATAATTTTGTGGACATAAAATTGTCACATGTCGTTGAATTTTGATTTGATTTTATGCGTGCAAATTTATGCATGCGTTTATGTCTGCTTCGATCGCCTCCGGGGGTGGACAGAGGGACGGAGGGCAGTTAGGCTTCCTTTGGGTCAGGGGACTTCCCAGGCCCGGGGTCCTCGGTGTGTGTTTAGCTGCACGCAGAGGCCGCAAAGCACATGGACAAACATACAAACACACGGATGGACGGATGGACAAACAGGCGGACAAACGGACAAACAATCAGCCTGTTTGCTTGTTTGTATTTGCATGCTTTTTATGACTTTCCTTAGCAAAAAATAGGAAGGCAAACAAAAATAATGAAAACGTATCTATCTATGAGCCCAGTAATAACTCCTGTTGTTGTGCATTTGCATGCAATCGTTTCGGATTTCTGGCTTTCACAGCACCCAGCATTTGCTGTAAATTTACACAATGATTTATATTTGATATTTTAATTGCTATTGTTTATTGTGTCATTATTCTAACACTTCCGATTGCGGTTGATTAAATTTATTTGGGCTTAGATAAAACACCAATGGCAAGCCTGGACAGTCCGGGGGGTTAACCGCATTGGTTTTTGTGGACATAGCGGAGCTTTGCGCATAATTTATGCAGCGCAACAAAGAGCATAATAGATATGGCCTATAATCGCCAACCAGATTAACAGTGCCGCCAAAAAGTTTGTTGGCCAACGCAAATATAAATAATATTATTCAACGAACCAAATGCCACAACAATGGCCAAATCAGTTGCCATGCCATTGGCCTTCGAGTGTGATTTTTATGGTTTTAGTTAAGGTAAATTTTTGGAAATAAGAGCTATTTCTGGTTTATTGTTACAGTGAAAGCTGTTGATGTAATTTCCTCAAATAAAATAAAAAATACATTGATGAAATATTAAATCTTTAATAAAGTAGGTTAAGTGACTAATTTAATTTTTAGTTTAAACATTTATTTAAAAGGAGTAATCTCCTCTTTAGAGTCTTTGCTGTACACTGGCTTTTCTATTTGCATATGAAGGATTTCAATTTCTTTTTTATGTTATTTAACATTTACCCTTTGCAACCACAAATTCAAAATCAAATTCAATTTCGGTTATTTGCCCATTTTTGAGGCTTCCATTGTTGGCTGTATAAAAATTCGTTACAATTATTTATGACAGCTTTAAGGCTTGAATCAAACGTAAAGGCTTAGAAGCCAGCTTAGCCATTAAATTCATTTAGTGCTCTTCTCACTCTTATCATTTATTAATTCAAGTTACTTTTGCTGAATCCTTGGAAAATCCTTGACTGAAAGTAACACAAGACAAAGGTCAGGCAAATAGCTGATGTTCTACTATTGTTAAAATTAAATCACTTGTTCTGAGGCAGGCTTTTAGGGGGCAGTGTAGTGGCTAACACATATAATGCCATATTTGACTTTGGCAATCACAAAAGCGTCGATTGGCTTAAGCTGTCGTCGCGGCGAGATATAGGCTATGGCTGTCCGCTTTGATTTTGGCTTATGTTTTGGCGAATATTGCGTATACGCCACCAGGCCAGAATTGCAAAGCTCGATCGACCACATAAGCACGTCGCTTTTGGTTGAAAATAAAAATGAAAACGTTTTATTGGCTCGTTTCGAACAAAGCGCAAAAATTAAATCATACAAATTATTCAAAACTTTGGGTCCGAGCATACAAATTGAATTCACATTTCGGACTTTTTCCCGCTCTACTTGACCAAAAAAAGGGTTGCCCATTGCCCGTTGCCGTGGCGCAACAAGACAATTTTACAGTTGCCTGGCAAAAAGGTAAGTCCAAGTTCGAGTCCACTGCCGGACTTATGTAAGCCTTTTTATGAGCCAAACTCGTGCCATTGGCCATATGGTGGCTGGCCACCAGCCGGCTCTGGTCCCGCAGAGAACTGCGGAATATATATTCGATTGTTGGATAAAGGCCCGAGGGCCTTTGGCCAACAGGCTCTCTCTTTTTGTTCTCGTCCATAATAAATTCAGCCCATATAAAGGTGGCACCAGCTGGCCAGCGGGCCAACAAATAAAAAGGCTGTAAGGAAAACTCAACTAGAACAAAATAAGTAAGCACAATTTAATCGGAAGTTTGGCACAGACGATACCCTATGGCATCGATTGTGTTGTTTGTTTCGATGCTACAACAAATTATTTCACCTTTTTGTGGGCTTAAAATTATAGCCAAAAATGGATTGGTATTTGAACAAGGCTTGGACTTGGCTAAAAACCAATATTACTTACTAATTTGATCAAGGTTTATATAAATTGAATTATTTTAGCAAATCAAATTATAAATACAACTAAACTTATGTGCACAAAATCCAAAATATGACTATATACTATACTTAAATATATTTAAAACTAAATAATTAAATTTCAGTGTTGATGAATGACCATATCAAATGACTTTGTCTTCGGCTCTGTCCTGATTGAGAAACTTTGGCTTAGTTACCTTTTTGGCAACCACGAAGTCAATATGCCCTTGTGCCCAATGAGTAGGTTTTTGTGCAAAAAACGTATAGAAACTGAATTGGCAAAAGGCAAGAAAAGCAAAATTCACAAAATTCAATTAAAGTTAAACTAAACAAGCTTGGAACAAATGCGTTTAGCCCTATCCAGTCCTGTCCTGTCCTGTCCAGAGACAGCAACAGGAAAGCAGGAAAACAGGGCAACAGGAAGCTTTGCCGCTTGTCAAAGGAGCGGTAACTGGACGGTTTGCTCCAACGGATGGATGTGGATGTGGATGTGGACGAGACGACGTTTCGATGGGAATGTGGATGTCGATGTGGATAGGATGGATGAATGGTTCGATGGGCGGACAGACGTAGACGATATAGATGGATGGCCATGCGTATGGGCTAGTCTTTTGGTTAGTTGACCCAATAGATGGATAGACGGATGGTTGGATGGATGGATGGATGGATGACTGCGTCGCTGATGCTCCACTGCTGCTCCATTGGTGCTCCATGGCTGCTCCATGGCTGCTCCTGCTGGTCCACTGCTGTTTCCCTCTGGCTGCTAACAGGAAACGGAAGCTGCTAAAACAAACGCAGTGTTTAGTTTGTCCTTCCATCCGGCGCGCCGTGCTCTTGTATTTGTATTTGTATTTATTTGCCGCTCGTTCTTCTTTTTTTTTCCACTGGCCACTCGGCCAGAAGTTGCTGTCCCCGTTCCCGCCTTTTTTTTTGTTGTTGTTGTTTTAGGCAAGAAATTCGATTTACTAGCTGATTGCTGTTAGCGCGCACAAAATGAAAAGGGAAATGGAATATTCAAGCTATAGACTGGAGAATGATGTGTAAGATATTTGAGATATTATAAAATATTTTTGATTAAAAAATTCTGTAATAAAAATTTACTTTGATTTGATCGAGAAGAAACGAAAAAAATGTATGTTTTAAATTGTAAAAGTTATAATGAATAAATGTGTTATTTATATTAAGTACTTTAAAGTTTAACAAACCATTTTCTACAATTTTTAGTTCTTGCAAATTGACTTTTAAAAGTTACCAAGTAACAGGTACGTACAAAAAATCCACCTCACTTACCTCTATAAAAGAGACCTCAGTGCCATAAACCAACTAAAAGGACCACACAAAAGCCCAACAAGCCTCCATTTTGTGCCAGGCTGCCAGGATGTGGCAGCATCCTCGCAAAGTTGTGCGTAAATTTAAGCGACAAGGCTAGGCGTATGCTTCATTGATTTAAAGGGCGCATCGTAAATAAATAAAACGCCATAAAAGGTTCTCTTTCCCCGAGACCGGACACTGGACATTCTGGCATTGGCAGGCGTTAACCGAAAAAATGAACAGGCAACAAAAAAAAAAGACACAACAAAAAACACAACTGAAGAAGGAGCCAGGACAAATAAATAAATAGAAGCAAGACGAGGGCAGCAGACAATTAAATTTGTACAAATTGAGTGTAGAAATGTTGGCAGGCCAGCAGTCAGGCAGGCAAACGAACAACAGTCAGTAATAACAACAGCCGGCAAAAGATGCCAGTCGATAGCGCATTTTTATGGCAATTTAAAGCACTTCAACCAGGAAATGGAACACGGAGAATCGAGCAGGAGGAACGAGAAGGAGCGCGAGGACGAGTGCCAGTGCGAGTGCCAGGACGAGACTTGGACGAGGGCGATGTGCAGACAGGCCCCGGGCAAATGATGCGCCCATTACGTGCACGTTGGCGAAATAGTTAATTTTATCGGCCGTTGAAGTAGAAATATACGAGTATACGTAATATACTCGTGGCCGGGGCCATCGGTGAGTGAGCCTGACTTCATAACCAACCACATCAAATAATATGGCCTGGCCGAAAAACTTACGCTCAATAAAGTAGCCGACTTGGAGGAACTAACTTCCATTGTACTTTGCGGCCAATAAGTGGGTGTGGTGGTGTGGGAAAGTGCCAAGATGTGTAGGCAAGGAGGTTTGGTTTGGTTTCTGCTTTCTGGCCAAGTTCAATAGATACAGCCGGCAGAGAACGTTCTCTGAACGAGTTTGTGAATGCAGCCAACTGAAGAGGTGCGCTCATCCGTTCATTTATTCATTCATTCAGTCATTCATTTTGAACCGTTCATTGGTTAGTCAGTCAGTTCGGCAGGCAAGGCAATCATTCAGCCAGCTTCGCGATTTTCCCCTCCCTGCCTGTCCCTTTCCCTTTTCCTGCATTTTCCCTCCTCAATTTCCCCTCCATTTGCCAGCCCGATTTTCATTTCCAATGCCAATGCCAGGCCACGTCCACGTCCACGTCCAAGTCCAGCTCTATCTGCTGTCGACCAGGAACAGCAGCAGCACTTTCAACTGACGATTCTATATACGCACGTGTACTTGAAGAAAAAGTTACTTAATTTTAGGGGGATTTCAGGGTTAATTATTAGGTTTATTTTTTAAGATTTTTTCTAGACTGAATATGAGTTGAGGAATTAAAGATTTTCGGTATATTTAGCACAATAAGATCTTGAAGAGAAGAAGGATTGTCTTCGACATTCTTTACTGATATTACTTAATTGAACACTTTTTTTTTTATTATTCTTTATTAAATTCTCTAGATCCTTCTTATAAAACTCTTTTTGTTTCAGTGCACAGACGTACTATATGCGAGCATAAGCAGTCCCCAGTTAGCAATAGCGTTCGTCACTCGTTAACTGAATCGTGTTTGCCTTTCATTTCCATCTGGCAGTGCCCAGGATACGACAGTCGAAGGAGTGGGAGCCGAGTCCTAGCTCTAGCGAGCGGTTCCTCTTTGCTTTTTATTGTATATTGTTTCTTATGCGCTGTTTTATTTGCAACTTTGTGCAGATCGGCGGGCAAGGGAGCGGGGACTCCAGCCTCCATCCTTGGCAAGGGATTGGCATTCATCCCACCCATTTTTTTTTTGCTTTTTTTTGCCATCTTTTTCCTTTTTCTGATGCTCGTTCGTGCACGCGCTCGTTTTGGTCGCTCCAACCGTTACAGTTTCAATTCATTTCTAGCATATTTTCATTTGGAATTCATATTTTCTTAACAAAAGTTTTGTGGAAATATATATACGAATACATACTTTTTTGCCTCAACGTTCTGTCCGGGTCTGGGACGGGTGCAGGGAAACTTTTCATTCTCTGCATCAAATGAGGCAGAAAAAATTTATACAAAGGCAAACGTCAAGTTTGAATCACTCAAACGTAACGGACGAGAAATGAAAACGGAAGCTGCAACAAATGTTTAAATAAATATTAAAAAATAAAATGCTTGCCGAGGAGGGGATTGAAGGAGGACTTGGAAAAAAAAAGGTAAATGGAAAAGTTAAAGGTAGCATCCGCTGGAAGAAGTCAGGAGGAGGATGAGGAGGAGGAGTCTAGGGTGGAAACCTAAAGGAAAATGATGCTAATGAAATAAATCATATGGAAATATGCATAAATCAAATTTTTCCGGCGACAGCAGCAGCTATAGCAACAGTAATACACTTGCAATAAGTTTAGGTTTTTCATATCCATTCGGCATAAGACTTAAGGCATAAGACTTAAGGTCTAAGAGGAGGAAATATAATTTAGAAAATTAATTATCAATAATTTATGATATTATTGCTTTAAAAAATTTATATATTTATTGAAAAGGAATGGTAAGGAACTTTTAGGTAAATATACATTTACTTTGTATAGAATATGGTTTCATTTTATTTGAAAAGTTTAAAAAGGGTTTTTTATGTTTCGATCATTAAAGAATATTAAAAAAAAAAAAAACCATAGGTTTAAAATCAATTTAAAACGTAAAATGATAAAATATTTAGAGCTTATTTTTTTTAATTTATTTTTATTTCCTTCTATTTATATATTTATATATTTTATTTTCTTCTATTTCCATTGATTTAAAACCTGCAACGGGATGTCACACATAATAATAATAATTATAATATTAATATTGTCTGGAGGAAATAAATCAAACTGTTAAGATTAATCGAATTAATGGAAATAAATAACTTCAAATAAATTTTTAATAATTACAGCTATAAGTTTTATAAGAAACACTATTGCTATCCCTTTAAAAGTGCATAAAATTTCCGTATTTAAGTGTAATCCTCAAAATGGAATTTCTCAAAATGGAATTTTTCCTGGGTTCTCTGGGATTTCTGCGAGTGCACGGCTAGAGCTCGACTTTCATTGTGTAATGGCTGTGGCAAAAAGGAAATGATCGGTTAAAATAACAACGCATATCGATTTCCACACAATTGCAGCGTCGACGACAATTGCGAATAAATTGCTTGATTTGGCCAAATAACCAAATAAGCGAGCGCATCATCGCGCACCAAAATGGCCATAATAACGGCCTCACACAATGACTCCGCTCCGCTCCGCTCCACTCACGTTCACATTCAGTCCCGTGGCCCGGTACTCACACCCGTACTCATTGTCGCATCCTGTACGGGGATGTCGTGCGGCCTGACATGCCGTACTTTTCACCCGGACCCAAACCCGGACCCGGACCCAGAGCCGTAGCCATAGCCCGTACAAATGTGGCTGAAAATTCATAAGAATTGCCACAAATATTCATATATGGACTGGCAACACGCACACGGGCCAATAAACGACATGGCATACACCCAATAAACGTCCCCCCATCTCCGGAACGGAGCACCGGATCCCGGAACCCAGAAGCGGCGTACAATTGCACGGAAGTGTCATCGCCAAGTGTCGTCGAGGCAATAGGCATGTTGTCAGGCCAACTCCAGCCAGTCCTTCAGTCCCTCAGTTCGTCTGTCTGTCTGTCCGTTCATCAGTCAGTCATGCCGTCATTCCGTCATGCCGTCAGTCAGTCAGTCATATGGAAGCCGAGGCGACTCATCGATGTTGTCGTCGTTGCTGCACAATGGTAATAATAATCAAATTGGAAACATTTCCATCACCTTCAATTTGGCTGGAAACCCCGTTGTGGTGTTTTGCAAATTACACGACGGGGCGTGTAATTTGAGGAATGCATATTTTTATGGCAGACCTTAATGGATTGCATAAATAACATTTTATTGCAACACATTTTCATGTATTTAATTGATAAGTAATGACAAGATTTGAGTGGAGCAATGAAGTTGTATCGGTATTTGAGAGTTTAATAAGTGAGTTTGCCAAATTCGAATTGCTACATTAAATTTTAAATTTCATTGTATTACAAGTCAAAATATAAGAGCAGAAAGTAAGATGAACCTAAGGAATTGTGCTGTATAATAATAATTTTAAAGTCTAAAAAAATTCTTTTAAAAATGTATAGCATAGTAAAAAGCTTAAAAGCACTCCAATAACTTCATACAAGATTTATAAATTAAGTAAATAATATGTATCAGCAAGCAAACATGAAAATAAATACCTCAAAAAGAGCTTCGCTCTGCTTGAACATAAATCCCTGTACTACTTAAATAATGCACAGAATGTATGCCTTTTCTTTTAGAATATTTCACAGCCCTTAAAACATTCCAATGGCATACAAGTTAAATTTTAAATTAAATTAAATGCACACAAAACCAAAGTGCTTGGCTAACTTATGGAGTTATAAATAAGCGTTCAAATAGAATTGTCCTTACTCAGAAATGCTTTGCGTATGTTTATTCTTCAAAAGGATTCCATTCCCATTGTGCGGCGCTCTCTCTTTCTCTCTCACTCTCTCTTTGACGCGGTATATTTAATTTTAATATTCTTCTACACATTTAGCCCGACACCCTTGGCCAATTTGTGCAAACACGGCCAAGAACAAGTACGCTATGATATGTGTGCACAAACGAGAATATTCCCATACACGGGGCGTATGTGTAATATATAGGTTCACACACACACAGGTAGGCGGCCTGGTGTGCCGTGTGTGTACATATTTTTTGCGGTAAATTGACATTTTTGGGCGGAACACCCTAAAAAGTAAAATAAGCAAAAAGCCAACCCAACACAGAAAACGTTGGAAAAAAAGAAAGCAACTCATACACGCACACACATACTTGCAGCAAATTCGAGACGCGTCACACATTGTAAAATCCTGCGGCATCGGTGTCCTTGAACGTGTCGCTGCCATGGCCCCGATCATCCTGCCTCCCCCCCCCCGATACCCGATGCCGCCTCCCCCTGCAACGACCCCTCTCTTTTTTGGCAGCCCAGCTTAGCGGCTGCCCCAAAGCCACAAAACGTCGACGGAGCAGCGGCTTTCCTCCAGCTCCAGCCACATCTACTGCTCCTGCTCCTGCTCCCCTCTGTCGCTCCTTGCCATTTCCCGGCAGCGTCACGCTCGCCTGCCACAGGATGTCGTCCTGTCGGCTGGGGAAACTTTTCTGCGGCAGGCATGCTTTTAATATTGCAATTGGGTTAGCTCGAGAGAACGCAAAAATATGAAACCACCAGCAGCACCAGTCCCGGCATCGGTGCCAAACCCCAGCATCAGCATCAGCATTCAGCCTCAACTCGACTCAAAAGCCGATCCCCGAAAAGGGGAGCCAAACAATTGGAATTTCATACGTTAGCATTGATACCCACTTGGTTTTGCAGGGCAAAAAATACCATATAGTAATGATTCCACCACCTGGTTTAAAATGTACTATTTAAAATGGGACAAAAAATTATATAAGCTGCTTAACATTTTTTACGGTAAGACAACACGAGAAGAGGCGATGGAAAATGCTTTATTTTCAAGTACACAAAAAAGTCCTTTAATATGTGATTTCTCTATTATGTGTTCATAAAGACATGAAGACACTGATACATAAAAAATAAGGATAAGAGGAAGACTTATATGAATTTTTTATATATTATTTATTTTTTAAATTCTACATAAAGTCCCTTTTTTTAATACTTCAACTTTTATAGTCAAAGAGTAAAATATTTCTTCTATTTTGTTGAAATAAAGATAACTAAAAATATGTACATTTTAAATTTCTTGCTTATTATTTAGTTTTATATTCGAATTGTAAAATAATTCTGCTATATTATTGTTCCTTCATTACTTCCTTCCTTTTTTTCTCTGTGTATCCTTGATCTAAGCCCACTCAGCTTTGGGCCCTCTCGCCTTTACTTTGGCGCTGGCTTTTGAAGTCGCAGCCAAAAAGTCTGACATATAATGACGCGTTGTCAACCTTTTGCTGGCAGCGGCGGCGAATTTATGTATTTATCGTCACCCCCAGCATTGGTGTTGTGGCTGTGCGGCTTTTGTTGCAAGCAGACCGGCGCCAAGGACACCGAAAGGACGCTAGTCACAAGGTCCTGGCTAAAAGGTTCATATCACCTTGAGTGTTTTGTATCTTGAGACTTTGACTGACTGTCGCACGGTTAGATGGCGCGCTTATATATGGATATGACATAGTCACCGGCTCGATTTTGGCCAGACAAACCTAAGGTTCCCCTCTCACTTTTCCGCAGACTTTTCCCTAGATTTTTCCCCGATTTTCACCCGAATTTCAGCTCCTACACACTTTGCCAAAACCCATGAAAGCGGCTATGAAAATATACAATTGTGATAGAAATATTAATGCAAAAGTTTCGAAATGAAAAGTAGATTACTATTAAGTAGCTAAGAGAAGATTTAAGAATGTAATTTAAATTATTTATCTTTATTTTATATATTTAAATATGGAATCTTTTTCTCCTTGAAGTCTAACTTTTTTAAATGAATGATTCATAAATGAATTTTTTAACAAAGGTTAATTTAAGCAAAAGCCATTGTATCTCCATTTTGAACATTTATTTTTGAGTCTTCAAGTTTAAGTGCTATAAATTCCTTTTAGTACTTAATAAATAAAAAGTTGTTTATATATTAAAAGCATAAATATTAAATGGACACATTTTATAAGTACTATTCAATTGAACGCTGTTGTTCATGTGTGAGTGTGCGATTTTAATGTGGGACCGAAAAACGTTCGTTGATTTATTATGGCATGTGGCGTAGATTTCGTTTGTGATAAATATGCTTTCAAATTAATAACGCTCGCCTCATGAATAATTGGAGGCGAGTCCACGCGTGACATTTGTTGTTTAAGCAGATGCAACAACAAAAGCAACAAAAAGCAATAAAACCAAGAACAGCAACAGTCAAATATTGAAAGCTCAGCCATGCCATCAAGTATTAAATTGGTCTGGCCGGGGTCTGGGATGTGTGCTCTGTTCGGCTCTGCTCTGCTGTGTTGTGTTGTGTTGTGTTGTGTTGTATTGTGTGTGTTGTGACCAGGTGTATGCGGCTTACTTAGCCTAAATCCAACTAGACACACACACACACACTCTCGCACACACACAGTGGGAACACCCCGGACACAGCGAGCATAACAAACATTTTTGCGCTGACTGTAAATAGACAAAAGCCAAAAAGTACAATGGCGGGAAATCCTGATGCGAATGTTCGAATATGGCAAACACAGAGAGTCGCAGGACCTGCTGCAGTCCTGCAGTCCGGGCCACTGACTCCTGGCTAACGGTTGTAGGCCATATACCGCCCCACCGCTCCACCGCCACCCGCTGTGGCGCATTATTTATGCATTTCCATGGTCAACATATGTAGTATGTATGGAAGTGGTAGTAGTGTGTGCGAGTCGTTAGGTAGCTACCAAGTAGTTAGTCCTTTCCCCCCGCCTGAATTTTCCCCCCTCCTTTCCCCATTTCCCCCTCTCTCTCTTCCCCTCCGCCATTCGAATGGGCTGCGGTTGTTGGCTGCGCCTAACATTTGTTGTAACTACCAGTGCATGGCATTGTTAGCGGTAAATTGCACTCATCTATATGTACTATTGGACCCCAAACTCCACTCTCGTTGGGCCTGGCCAGCACTGAGAGGAAAAATAGCACTAGATATGATCAGATTAAGTCGGGAAATTGGCCAATTAAAGGTTAGATTGGAACTATTTGAACCATTTTGATCGAGAAATATGAGAGAAGCAGGGTTGTCATTGCTTTTTAATATGGAGAAAGCTTAAATATAATTGCTTATTATAAACGTACGCACTTTAAATCATTATTTTAAGTCCGATTACTATAAGAGACTGTTGGCCTTCTAGAAAATGAACTTAATAGTTAAGCATAGCCTCACGAATTCCTTCACTGCATGTCATACAATACCATAACATCCTCTCAAAACTCCACAACTTTTTCTGTACTAATTTCAAAGAAGAGGTGTTGCAACAGCTTTATGGCAATTTTTTTAAATTAAATCAAAAACAGAGTTATAGAAAAATCTAGGCACTCCATTTCCAACAAATCTCTTTCAAACAGTTGCTTTAAAGCCCCAACCAAAGGTATAGAAATTTATTAAATAGACAGTTTTAAGCCGATTTTGGCTCTGTTTTTCTACGTGTGGCTAGTGAGGCTCTCAAAATATCAGTGGAATAACAGCAAATAGTCCGCTTTGAGCATGCGACACTGTCAGCCGCAGCAGCAATAGCTGCAATAGCAGCAGTAGTTGCAGCAGCAGCAGTAGCAGCAGCAGCAGTAGCAGACGTTGGAAGCCGGCAGGCAATTCATTTTGTTACCTGGGAAAAATTGCATGGCATGGCAGGGCCATGGCTAGGGCTATGGCTATGGCACACCGTCCAAATGCTGGAGTTCGGGACTCGGGATTGGGGATTGTGAATGCTATGTCAGGGTGGGGATTGGTATGGTCATGGGAGTGCAGCAGCAGGCCTCTAAGCTGGCGGACGTGTGCACACTATGTGATTTTTGTTTCCAACGATTTGCACAAGGACCCACGCCCGCTTCCTCCCTGAAATACCCGGGGCGGGGATCTCCTTCGATTCGAGATGCGAGTCAGGTCAAGTCAAACCCAGTCCGGTTCAGTTTGGTTTCGGTTCGGGCAATCACAGCAGTTTTAAGGCTCTACTCCTTGCAATCATTGCGCACAATAAACAAACGGATGACGAGCCTTTAACTGACTGGCCAACTGACTGGTTGACTGCCCGTCTGTCCCCCTGTGGAGGCAACTTGTTTAGCCGCATGGCCTGACCTGCAACTGACAGGCTCACCTGTAAACAAGAGAAAGGGAGAGATGAGAGCACATTCCGTAGGACCAAGAACAAGGGAGTAAATTAAGCGCAGCATTTTTAATTAGTAACTGTTTCTGGGCACCGCAATTTCTTCGTTGGGCATCGTCTATTAACGAGCATCAGGAAAATATCTTGCGCCAATTTGCGAAAAGTCATCGAGAGACAGCTGTCTCGGTCTTGGCCATCTCATTCTCTCTGTCTGTCTGCAATGATATGCAGTAAATTGCAAGCCCAGGAAACCCATAGCAAAACCCAGAAAAATCAAAAAAAAAAAAAAGGAGAAAGAAGGAGACTCTAGCTTTGGCTTTGGCTCTGGCTCCTGCTTGGGCTTTGGGGTCGCCTGCAGTGGCATGTGAAATGCTTGTCTGGCTTGTCCTACGCCCCACGTTTTTGGGTCTGAGCACATTTCGCAAACAACTGCGACTTTTCCTGGCCTATTCCTGTAGCTGTAGACCGCTATCGCCCACCTGTGGGCGGTAAAGTTGGCCAACGTTGCGTATGAGCAATGCACTGCAGTTCATTGTATGCCTACGTGTGGCATGTCGTAGTTTGCTGCTCCTGCAGCTCCTTCTGCTCTCCCGCTGCTCCTCCTCCGCTGCTCACTTTGCTGGTGCTCCACGTTTTCTGCTGGCGGCCCTAACAACCAGTTTGGCACTGCTGCAACCTGACCGCCATACCGCCACGCCCCCACCCGACGCCCCCTTGGGCCGAAAAAAATCACACAGCACAAAGCCAAAAGTAGAAACACACAAACAAATGGGGGCCCAGATGGAAACATGGAGCCAAGTGTTGTGTGTGTGTGTCTGTGTGTGCTTCCAAAATTGAGACTTGGTCATTGGCATCAGAGATGGAACTTGGCGAGGCTTGAAGAGAAATTATAGAGTCTATGAGTGACCGAAATAGAAGGCCAAAAATCCCGTAAATTCCATATTAATGAAACTGTAAAGGATTTTTTATTAAATTTTTGTTGATTTTCTGGATTACAAAAGCAGGAAATTGATAATATTAAAGTAGGTTAGTAATGGCAAGTTAGATTCTAATATTTTTACTATGAGAAGCAGCATAAAACGCTTGACTTTGCGTACGGCGATTTCAAATTAAACTTTGGTCCTTTTATGGATGGCAATCAAAAAGAGCAGGCGAAGGGCAGGGCAACATCAATTTGCCAGCTTGGCGGAATTTGAGTGTGTTGCTAAGGCACGATTTCGGCGTGACTAGATGGCGGCATCTCTATATGGACTAAGGGAATGGTTTGGAGTTGGTGGAGGAGTCACTGGAGGGCATGTTGTTATGTCTATTGTTGTTCCACTTGTTGTTGTTGTTGTTGCTATTGCCATTGCTGTCGTCCTTCAGCCTCGACTGTCTCATCTCTCGTCTCAAGCGTGCGCTCAAACTGCATTTTAGGAAATTTCACCATTCAATTGCCATTCCCAAAACAAAAACGAGAAAACTGAAAAGCAGAAAAACAGAAAAATCGGACAGGACGAAGGACGAAGGCAGAAGGAGGTAGCACGGGGCAAACAACAAGCAGCAGGCAAAAAACTAGTAAAAGGACAAGCGGAGCACTGCAATCGCATGCATGGGCTCAGCTCGGCTCGGCAATTCACCGCCTCCGGATACGCCCCCCGTAAACGCCCCCTGCCACGCCTGCCATTTTCAAATGCAATAACAAAAATTTTGCTCGTTTTTGATTTTTCAATGATTTTTTTTGTCGAATGCCCATTGCACTGTGTGTGTGTTGTGCTGACTCTTTTAGTTTTATGCACGTCGACTGCACGAATTGGCAGCTTGTCTCTTCGGATGTCAGTCAGACAGCCAAGCAGCCAGGCTATGCGTGTGTGTTGCTCCTGCTGAGCCTTTTGAGAAAAGTGCCATTTAAACTTAAATATAGACATTGGCAAATCGAAGGGGATAGAGGATAGAGAGATGGAGAGATGATCAACAGGGACCCTCCGATTTACGGCCATTTGCCAGTTGTTGATTGAGTGTTTCAATGAAATTATCAATTGTGCCAATTGTGCCAATTTCACCTGACTCACCTTCAAATTTGGGCATTTGGTCTCCGTTACCTGCCGTTACGATTGATGGCTTAAAACTGGTGTTGGCCGTATCCTAATTAAATGCTCTAGACAAATTAGCCAAATGGCTTTGTCGCTATGCCCGCTAATGGCCACACCAGCCACTAGGGGAGGAAGTCATGTGAAAAACTAAAATTGTTTTCGTATTAACATGCACACGGCCTAGTCGCATAATTAGTTGGCTGGGGATATTGCATAATGAAACTGCCATTGCAATGCAATTAAAAGCATATAAATTTTGTGATCCTCGCCGAAAATTATCATTATGCGCACTCCCCGGCATGCCATGCCGCATGGCGAATGCACACCAAATGGTTTTATATTGAAATTAAAGAAATATTAAATTGAATTTGCATAAAATACACATTAATGCACTTAATAATAAATCTGATAAAAGGCATCGACAGGGCGACAGAGGACAAAAGAGCGACCGGCGCGGAGGAGCTGAGCCATTGCAGATGCGGCTCATTAACGTGAATAAATTAAACATTTTTCCGTTGGCAAATTACAGACTTCACACCGACCGATGAGCCTCTGAGCCATTATATTGGACAACCTCAGTCGGTTTGGGGGAAGGTATTTAACGCTTCCGCTTATTCAAGCTCTTACCCGTGGAAAATTGTCGGAAAATTATACTTTACATATATTTACAGTTTATCAATGAGAACAAGTGGGGCTTCAGAAATAAGTTTTAATTTAAATTGAACTGTGTTATGGTTAAACAGGGGGAAATGTACTGAAATATTTGTTGTTAATCTACGATTATCCAAGCAAAATCTCAAAAAACAATCCTTCTCTCCACAAGAATATATTAAACAAAAACCGAATCACAAAATGTCAATGCAAATAATTTTCATTACTCAATTATTTGCTGGTCATCGGTGCGTATGATTAATAAATTGTATTAAAATCAAATATGTAGTACTTGTCATTGGAATTACGTGTTCATTTCACAAATAAAACAATTGGATTACTAATGATAATAAGTTTATATACAAAAAAAAAAAGATAACTATTCAGGTCACTGAAACTGATCGGAGTTGACACTAGTGAAAAGTGCAGGAATTAATTCTTTCATTCTTGAGCAAATGTTCATTTAAGTGGGAAATGGAAAAGGAGAGACAAAACAGGAATAATGCAGATACAAAGACCAAACAATCAATCGTCAGGACCAAAAGGATGCCGGATAAAAAGAGGATAAAAGGAGAACACAGCTAGTCCTGACAGAGAACAGTTGCGATAATTGTTCGTAGATGTTAACGAGACATTGAAAAAATCTCAACCGAAAGATAAATTCATTGGTAAATAAAGATAAAGGGATAAAAGGGAAGGACACTCTGATTTGTACAACTTGTAACTTAATTTTAAATACAGCTATTCGTAAATTTAAGCAAAATAATTCAAATAACACCAACTAAAACTTCAATATTTGTTTACTTCTCTAGCAAACTCTAGTACAAAACCTATGGAAACAATGGAAGCCAACTGCTAAGTCAGAGCCACACACATCATTCGTTTCGGCAATCTCAATCTCAAGTACTTTCAATTCATTTAAAATGCTGCCATTGATACACTCTCTCTCGAAAAAAGGAAAGCTTTCCCTCACTTACGGGGCCAAATTCAGCAGTCGCATAATATTTTGAGAGCAAGGACTCCAAGGAGCAGGAGATAAGCAGCGGCAAAAAGAAACAACTCAAGGGGTGGCTTTGTTTTTCCGGCAATAAATCAAGTTGGGTTGCTGCTCCATAGGTCTGGCCCCAAACCGAATGACAGCTTATTGGCTTTGGAATCATCCAATCCGATCCAATTGACGTTGACGTATATCACATTATCATGGCAGCAGCGGTAAAGTCATGACAATAAATGCTGCCATTGTACACGGTTCCAGGTATTTGAGGCACTTTAAACTGAATGTCAATAGGAGGCGTGGCCCAATGCCTCTTATTGTAATATATAGCGAATGAAAATGATAGCCAAGCCAGCCAGATTTATACCGTTTTGCTAGGCTTAACCAGGTGTGGCTAAGGCAGTTAATCAGAGAGCACTTCAATAAATAGGGAAAAATCTTATTTGGAAATGTTATATAAACAGTTTTTGTATTTAATTTATGTTTAAATTTAACCAGATTTAATTTCTAGTAAGAGAATGGGATTTAATTTATGCTAAAAATTACCTTTATTCGATTTCTAGTAAGAGAATAAGACTTGAACATTAACTAAAGTGTCACTAATGCATTTTGGGTATTTAAACCTCTTAAGATTGAATTTCCAAAGGAGTATTAATACACAAACTTCATTTAATCATTAGGCTTCTTCTCACATTTAACCAACAATGGTAAAGTTAATTAAGCAAATGATTTGGCAAAATTATTAATAAGCACTTACCTCTCATCCACTGCAGCATCGACCGCCCACAGATTCTGGGCCCTGACCTGGGATTTATGCCACTCCAAACTCATTTGGCATTCACCAATTGGCCAATCAGAGCCTAATTAACTGGCCAACTGGCCGTGAAGACGGCATTCAAATGGAATCAGATCGGTCTAAAATATGCAAGGCGCAATGTGTCAGGGTCAGAACCTGGCCTGTGTCCTCTGGCCTGAATTCCGAATCGGTCATGCCCGAGTGCCTATCAAATATTGTCAATAGGAGACACACCTGTCACACATCCGAGAAGCCTCCGTAATTCGTAATCGTCCGGCTGCTGCTCTGCTGATGCTTGAATGCGTTTGAAATTGTCATCACTTGGTCCTGACGGGCTTAATTATTGAATCACCTGTTAATGGAAAAATCTTCGTGCTAATTATGCACGCATGCCGCTTGGCCTTAACACTCCGCCTCGCTCCTGGGCCGTTCCCAGGGCACTTAATTGATGGCAAGTGCTGCGAACAAAAGTTAATTCAATCATAAAAGCGGGCCATAACTATAAAAAAAATATATAAAAAAAAAATAAAACTCCCGCTTACCCATAATTCTGCATAAAGTAAATTGGGAAATGTATGATAAATGACAGGGCAACAGCACTGACTGGATGTGGGATGTGCAAGTGGAAGGAAAGAAAAATTGGTCGGTAGGAAAACCTTGTGAAATATTAATGCGCCGGGCATATAAATAAAATAAGTAGTAATTGTGGCTAGTGGAGGCTCCACTCAGCCGTTCTGGAGGGGATTGCCACTGCTATCCGCTATCCGCTCACGGGCCCCTGTCGTCCGCTGGCCATGTCTTTGCACAAAAAGTTATGAAAATTGCATTTTAATCTGAAAACGAATTGTTTATTATTTCGCTGAGGTTTAAATTTGTTGAAATAATTGCATTGAGCGGGTGGCGGGTGACGGGGGACAGGGGACGGGTGGCGCTAGCGGGACTGTCGGGGTCGAGTACAGTTCGGCGTGGTGGCGAATTGAGAGGAAACAGCAATGGAAACGGCAACAATCGGAGGCAGCCAGGACGAACGAGAACGATGGCCACAGGAATACACAACAATGCCATATATGAGCATACACACACATGCAGAACAATTGCCGGACAGGAGTGGCAGGGGGGAGTGGTGCCAGGAGCCGGGGCTGTGGCAGTGGCAGGATCCTGGTTCAGTCCCAGGGACTTGCCCCGGCATTGGCGAACAAAGAACAGGGCAAAATTGTGCATGTAATCAGTTTCAAGTGTGTGCTGCAAGAGGGTTATTCGAGAAAGCCATTCCGTTGCCCCCAAACTCCACTTCGCTGCCCCATTTCCCATCCCGTATTTCCCATGGCCATTTTCCCAGCCCCCTTCCCCCCTCTTGGCCCCCCACTGCTTGTCATCTGAAAAGTATGCAACGTTGTCGTCGTGGACGCGACTTTGTTGCTGTTGTTTTATTTCGCCTTTGCCGTGCTTGCCATCACATACCGCACATCCCGGTGGCAAAACCGGCCATTTTCGACAGGTAAAATCCAGGTGAACTCACTGGAAACTTTTAAATCCCACTAAATGTCTTTAGTTAATTAATTCAAAATAGAATTTGACACTGGGAACAATGGAAAATGAGTAAAGTATGAACTGTAAACAGAAAGAGATTATAAATATATAAGAATGTTAAGTTTACCAAAAAGATTTTAAACGTAATTTCCAAGTAATCAAAATTTTGTGAGATAAATCTTTCTATTAAATTTTAAAGCAGTTTAAATTACTATAAAACTACCATCTATAATGTTGAAGTTACGAATGTTAGGTAAATTAACGAAATAAGCCTAATTTCATTTATGTTCGTTTAGCTAAACATAAAAACAACATTGTTTTATTTTCATTTAATATTATTTACATTATTTTCAGTTATTTCCATAATTTCAACGGTACAACATGTTCGATTCAATTGCCTTTTCAACACTTTTTTGCTTTTTGTGTTGCTGTTTTATGCGCAAAAATTGATTTTTATGCACTTTTCACTCACACCAAGGCACAGCGGCACATACACGGCAGCACTCTCACTCCCTGCCTTTCCATACACGTATGAATTATTGTTCATAAAGTATATTTTATGAAAGCAACGACTCACAGCAAATTATAAGGTATTAAGTGAGCATGGATGGCGCTCGCACGTATCCACCGTTTCCTGCGAGTGTGTGTGTGTGTTGGCCCGACACTTCCTAGTGAAAAAAGAACAACAAGAAAAAACAAAGGCAGTGAAAAAATGTCATAAAATATGAGTGCACGCTCTCCAAGCGCCGTAGTATTACAATAATTGCAAAATTGTGTAGGTGAAAGATTCTGAAAAAATGATTTCTCCTTAAGTTGCCTAGCAAATTGAGTAGTTACTCACTCACAAACACACACACACAAACACACACACTGATTGCTAATGAAGGCGTTAAGCAAGTCCTGTGAGCTCCTCCTCCCTCACTACTCTCTCTCCCTCCAAAGTTCTTAGGGAATTCCCGAGCACGGCCAGCCAATTACGGGAGCGCGGTTCTTGGGCTCGTTACGCAACGTGCTAAAAATCAAAACTCCATGAAATAAACCAATTTAAAAAGTTCAAAAACTAATTTTGCGCTTAGTTTGTCTGATAAAAGAAGACGACGACAACGACAACGATGGCGAAGACGAGAATGTTGGCATTGCATGCTCATACAAGAAGAAAAAAATCCACCTTCCAGAGGAGTAAGCCTCTAGTGTGTCACTGTGGTGTGGGGTGTGGAACGGGGATAAATCTAGCAGGGGGGATATCTATTAGTTTACTAAAAAATAAAATAAAAAAAACAATAATAAATTAAGCAAGGCATACAATAATTTATATAATTTCTTTATCCTTTATACTTAAAATACTTTAAATAGTGTCTTGAAGTCACTCTTAACTAATCTCTCCCCTTGGTATAATTTTCACATCAAGCATCTATGGAGGAGTGCTCTTGACCCGCCAAACCCCCTCCAGCTACGACCCTGTGCGGCAAGTGAGAGACAGAGATGTCGCTGCAGCAGTTTGCTTTCGGGTTTAACACACAGCAAAACATGTAAAAGTTCTGGCGTTGTCAACGCCGCTGCTGCCAGGAGCGCATTTAAATATTTAAACGACAACACGTGTGAAAACATTGCCGATGCCATTGGGCTTTAACTCTCGCCTCTCTCGTCCCCCCCTCTGGCAGATAGGTACGAAAACGAATACGAATACCAATGCGAATGCGAATGCGATTGTGAGTGTATATAGATAGGTATTACGTATACGCCCCAGGCACACCTTGAAAATGGAGAGGTCGATCGGCGAACAGAACTGCTCACTTCTCACTTTTCACTTTATTAATTGCACAAGTTTGCAATTGTTTTTGCTGTCACTTTATTTTTATCGCGAGCGCACTCTATAAGCGAGTGTGTGTTTGTGTTTGTGTTTGTGTGCGCGCTTGTCCGTGTGCGTCAGCTCAAAGTTGCCAACTGCAATAATTTTTGCGACTTCAGCGATTTTTTTTGCCACTCGAACGCGTAGAGGAGACAACCCTCCAGCAGCTTTCCCAGCAAGAGCATCAGCCACTCAAGGTAGCAGCATTCGGGACCCCCTTTTATTTTTTATCCCCACCGCCCCTTTGTAATATTGTAGCATTTGTCTTTTAGTGGAAATCTCTTTTTGAGTGTGTCTCGCAGTGGGGAAGGAGCTAGCGGGGATAGAGTGAAAGTTGAGGGAAAAGAAAACAGTACATATAAGAACAGCTGTCGGCAGGATAGTAGTAGTTAATTTTTGAGCCATTCTTATAACTATATATTAACAACAATAAATTTTAGTAGAAATTGTTGGTCTGTATATTTAAACGAAAAATAATAAAGATGAAATGACTTACAATGATTTATAAAATGTAATCCTTAATTTTTCGGCTCTTAATAATTCTTTGACATCTTTAAAAAAACTGTATTTTTATTTCCGAAAAAATTTGTTCATAGGATACGTGCAGACGCACTAAAAATTTATGCAAAAATATTAGTTAGTTCTAAAAAGTTTTCAGATAATGTCATTTTTTTTGATGATAAATATTAATGTTATAAAAACATTTTATTTTTGTTAAAATTTTCTGTTTGAAAATATTTCCACCAGTATGACATTTTAAATGTAAAAAAATATTTAAAACATTTTTTAGCTGGCACTGGTCCTATTTTTGTATATTTTTATTTTCAAAACATGTAGTCTGCACTATTTTTTCACACACATGTGTAGCTCTATTTGCATATAAATGCTTGGCGGCAGGGGGCAAAAAGCATTTGCATGTGAAAACAATTGTAGCAGCAAGCGCACCGCCCGGACCTGGCCCCTCCCCCCTTCATTCTTTCCATCTCTTTCTCACTCTATGAGCCATAAAATAAATAGCCAAAATGATAATAAGTTTAGACATAGACAAAAAACTTGAAGCCAAATGAAAAAGTGCAGCGGATTTGGCTGCAAAGCTTAAGCTGTTGTGAAAAATGTGTGGCATGCTTTTAGGCTGCACTGGCAAAGAGAGAAAGAGAGAATATCCACCAAGCGGAGAAGTGTAGAAATTGAGAAATGGAGAAACGAAAAGAGAAACAAACAAGCTGGCAAGAGAAATGAAGCACGCACAAAGCCAAACAAATTTGATTTGATTGCTTTGTCAGAGGAGTGAGAGCGGGAGCGGTAGCGGTAGCGGGACAGGGAAGAGGCGTAAAAATCGGGTCGGGAAAATGGGAAATGGGGATCTCAGCGTGATAGCCATGGCTTGCGGTGTTTTATGGCGCCTCTTTTTTAATGGCTTAATGCCGCCAAACAAATATAAAACAATTCGCATGCGACGATGCCATCTCAAATTGGCAGCTAATTTCAGTTTATGTGTGTCATATTTCTTTTTACACACAAGGCACACCGGCACACCAGCACACACTCGTGGCCAAAACGCATTAAAGCCAACCAGCATGACCCCGGACCAAGTTTCCATCATCCCCCAACTCCCAGTTACCATTTACCAGTTACCATCTTCTACTTGCACCTCCATTTCCATTTCCATTTTAACTTCGACTTCCACTTCCAGCTCACCTTCCTTCCACCTGCCGCTCTGCTCTGCTCACCGGCTGAACTTAAACTTTAGTCGCAGCCTCCGCGTGACACGCCCTCGGCTGCCATTAACATTTAAGTAAATTGATCAGCACATTTAAATGCGATCACGATGATGATGGCGAACCGCTGGGTCCAATTAGTGGCGTGCTGTGTGCCGTGAGCTTTGAGCTGCTGCTGGTAGCTGCACTGGGAGAAAATATGAGATTGGGATAAGATCTTACATTGTAATTGCTTTTATTTTCCATTTTTAATTATTTTAATTTGGAACATTTTGTGGGAAAAAACTGTGAGTATAGTTAATTAATCAGCTTAAAATGTAGCTGAACTGTTGACTAATATTCATGACAAGCTTTGTTTTGTGTGGAAAATATGTAAAAATTCTCAGAAAGTTAATCAAATTACTATTGTTTTGGCTAATATTAATACAATAAAAATGTTGTGACTTGAAAAATAGCGTAAAATTTGTGACTAGCTATTGACAAAGCTTAAAAATAATTAAGTATTTATATAATTTATTATATTCAAGAAATTATTTTAATACAAATAGATCTTTATAGATTAAGGACCTTTACTTCTATGAAATCTTTCTCAATACTTGAATTATTTATTAACTGTAATATTCTTTGCACTTTTATTTGTAACAATTTGAAAGTAGGTAAGTTTTTGTATCCAAATTTAACACTTTCCTTTGCAAATATTTTACTATGTTCCAAGATCAAGTTTATATCTCATTTATATTCATTATCTCCCAATTTAGTCCCCTCCTTTTTTAAATTTCTCCCAGTGTATACCTTTGCTGCTGGGTGGCGATGTTATTGGTGGAATGCAATGCGCACGACGACCGACGTGCATTGAATATTTGCATATAAATTTTCTATACAAACACATAGTTTTGGTCCCGGGGACCAGAGTAAGATATGTGCGGCTTTAGAGAATATGGCTGCTATATGTGTACCGTATAACGTATATAACGTATAACGTATACTAACCAAATACATCTCTACACATCGCCAGTCCCAGATCTGCGGCATAAATTTCAATGGGCGACCGGGGACCTGCCCGGGGATAAATTGGTCTAGGCTGGGGCCGGGGCCGTGAATGTTTCGCTGATAGTCAACATATTGGATATAAATTTAGACGAACGTGACACAACTTAAGTCATAACCTAAATAAATATCACGCAATAATGAGGGACATTTGCGACAAAATAAAATAACAACAAAAAAAACATGAACGAAAAGCAGGCAAAACTCCATGGCCGCCAACGCCGCCAACGCCGCCAACGCCGCCAACGCCTGGCCTAATGTTTGATCATTTTGTTTGGCAATTTATTTTATTGGTTATTGCATTTTAAACCAAAAAACTCAACGAAACACGCACAGCGGCTGTTGTTAGCCCGGTGCTACGTGCGTCTCGCCATTTGTTTGTTTTTAATGGAAATCATTTTTGCATTTAACAACATAAACAGCCCGTCGTCTCCATCCCATCCCATCACTTCTCAGCCTCCTGCAGCCCAAAGTTAGATGCTCAGTCAGTCAGTCGGGCAGCCAGGCTGTGAGGCAGTCAGTCAGTCAGCCCGGCTAAAAAGTTCAAATTCCGTAAACAATCATAGACGTCGAGGCGAAGAGTAGGAGCTGGCAGCGGTGGCTCCCATTCTATTCCCTCCGATTGTCGATGGCAGCTGCACCTGTCATTGCTGAAATAAACGATAAACAGACATGGACCGTGGACCCTGGACCGTGCTTCGTGAAGTTGGGAGTTTGGTATTCTCCCCATTCCTCACCACAAAGGCCTCGAATTTATGTCTGGGATCAAACAGTTCCCTAACCTCTGAACCGTGCAGGTGATAGGAATCGATACCACGCCGCGGAAGGGGGCGCTAGGAGATTTATTAGTTCCACACAAATATTGATGAATAAATTAACAAGTGTTTTTGGGTTTTATTGACAGATGAATGGGATGCCCAGGTATAATTTCGAGATGTACGATAAGTGCGCTTGATAACCTCATTTTGGATCTAGAGAGATCTCTAAATTTTCTCCGTTGCATTCCGCGTTGTTGCTTTCTTTTAATTTATTTTCTTTTCCATTTAACGGTTAATATTTATTTAACAAATGATTTCATTTAGATATATTTTTAATAATCAAAAGAACTTGTATTCCTTATTTTATATATTGTTAAAATAAGGAAGGAGATGTGCTTTAAATAACCAAAAACCTTATCATAGTTCTCTGGCAATTTCTAAGCAAATGATTGCATCAGAAACCTTTCCATTTTTCATTTTTTAATTCCAGTAAATCACTCCTTCGCATTCACAGCTCACAATTTGAAAAGAATCCCAATTGATGTCGGAGCTTATCATCCCGCTTGTCAGTCATCAATACAAATGATTTACGTTTGGATTATCACCCCGTAACACCTCCGTTTAACCTCAATTAATTCCTCAGTAATTTATATGAGAGTCATAAATATTTTTTATGCCTATTTGTGTGTGCTTCATCCATCCATGGTGCGTCTGTCTGTCTGTCAAAAAATGTGATTTTATTTCGGTTGTCGTTTTCATTGCACCCCCGGCAGGCAAATAACACACAAAGCACACGGAGACGCATAATTCCATAAAATGACAGAAACATGTGTACGAATTTGTTGCCACAGACACAGACTGAGATATCTACGCAATGTAACTACATTTGTTGCACTGCCAGTTGGCCATAAACAAATTCGAGGCGAATCTTTGGGCCATCCGCAAAGGCAGATGCAGAATGCTGATGCACATGTAGCTGTAGTTCCAGATGCAGATGCAGATGGAGACCAAGAGCTCCGGCTTCAGCTAAGCTGTTTACTTAAAGCCGGGGGCTAAATGGGTCTACAAGGGGCTAACGGAGGGGTTAAGGGTCTACACTAAAGGGAAATTTAGAAAATTCTCTTTTAAATCTTTGATTAATATTTAAAGTACTTGAAATATGAATTAAGTTCTGGTTTTAAGAATAACTTAAGTCTTGATAAATCGCTTACTTTATTTACAAACTCTTGAAATTTATTGAATTTTTCCTAGATTTTTCTCTCAGTGCTTGTGGGTCGTTTGCCGCTCGCCTGCACTTGCACTGAACCGCCCGAGGGCGGCTTGGAAAACTCCAACAACGAACGACGATGACGACGAGGACGCCGGGTCTTAAATGTAGCGCAACTAAGCTCGATTTACAGTTCAGCAAGCTTTTGATTGCTGGCTGATGTGTTTATTTGATTTTAAATATGCCGCTTAAATATTTTGACTATTTATCAGAGGGCATTAGTATTAGTTCACTAGTTCCCTTCAAGTGGCTTCCGTTGCCCGGGCTTTGTTACCATTGTCTTCGACTTTTGGCCTAAAGTCACGGGAGCCGCTCGTTTTCCTCAAGTGGCCCGAAACGCTAAGCGGCTTAAACGCCTCGTAGTAGCTGGGAGTTTGTTTCTTTTTTGGAAAGCCGACAGACAGACAGACAGTTAACAAATGATTACAAACAGTGCAACAAATTGCTAAAAATAAATTATCATTTTATTATTATTTAAATGCCGAGCGGAAACCGAGACCAGCTGCACGGCAGCATTTAAAGCGGAACGTCAGGGCCATAATTTAGACCCCGAAAAGAGCCAGGGAAAAAGTGGGAAAAGTGTGGAAAAAATCGAGCTAAACGCTGCGCACTTTTGCCACTGCAGTGTGAGCCGAATGTGTGTGTGTCGCCTGGAACTACAAAAGACCGCATTGTGTGTGATTTATACACCTTAAGCTTCGATGAACGCTATTACACAAACAGCCAGCAGAGTTAGAGCCGAGGTGTCCCGGCCCGGCCGCCCTTTTTTTTCTCTTCTTTTTTTTCTGGTCTTTTATTTGGCAAGTTGGCGCATAGCCACCAGACAAAGCGGCAGACGCCGACGTTTGGCGGCAATGAAGCCATAGCCATGAAATGGAAATGCATTCAAGTGTGTTTAAGCCGGTGCAGCCTCCTTTCACCGATCTCTCTCGCTCCCGCTCTCTCCCATATCTCTTCCCTCTTCCCTCAGTGTCTATTTCTTTTGGGCCAACTCCCACTTCTTTCTGGCCACGGCCAAATACGTATGCGACTACAGATAAGACGTGCTCGATAAAGTCCACAGAAAAAATGAACTCATTTTACGCCTGCATCTTTGTGACTGTCTGGCTACCCTTACCTCTATCTCTGATTTTGGCCACTGAGAGAAATTGTTATATATGAGTAAGTTGTAGAAAAGTAGGTATAAGTAAGCCCAGACTTTGATTTCTGATTAGGTTTAGATTTATTTGAGAAATTAAGTAAAAGAATCTCATAAAAATATATTCTTTTTGAGATAGAAACTCAAAAGTTATTACTGCAAAATATCAGAAAAGAGCTTAAGGGGTATATAAAAATACTTAATAAATAATTAAGCAAGACATATTGAATCAGTTTTTGATATAAATCTCTCTTGTTAAGACTTCTTGCTATTTAAAAAAAGTATTTTATTGAAATAGTTTTAATGATAAAATACATGAACAACATGCTTCTATATGCAATCCTTGTTTTCCTTTAACTGATTTCAAATAGTTACATCAATCTCCTATACAACTTAGGCAATAAATAATCATTATCTACAAATAATAGCTAACGTGTGTAGCTCCAGTGATTGATTTGCTGTGTAAAGAACGTTATCTGGACTTTCTGCCAGTGTGGTTGTGTGTAGCCAGTTGACGTTAACAAGCACAAGCGTACGATGGAATTGAAAAAAACTGTAGGAAGGAGTTTATCAAGTCAATTGAGACCTGCGACAAAAGACCAAGCACGGGGCAACATCGGCAGCAGCAGCAGTAGAGGCAGCAGCAGCAGAGGCAGCAGCAGCAGAGGCAGCAGCAGCAGTAGAGGCACCAGCAGCAGCATCAGCAGAGGCAGCAGCAACATCATCAACTAGGAAAGCAACTGCTTTTGGTTGCAATGTCTGAATCATCAGCGTTTGGCAGCATTGTCGTGTGCATGTCGTCGGTATCTTTATCAGAAGGCCCGCAGCAGCAGCAGCAGCAGCAGCAGCAGCATCTTCCCAGCTTCCCACCAGCAACAATGGCATTATACGAACGGCGGGGTGTGTAAAAGCCCAGCTCAGTTTTTAGATTGGCGGACAAAGGCGAGAGACAGTAATATCGAGGAGGAATCTAATTTGCATGCAATACGATTTTTGATAAAAGCTTTTACCCCGACAGCGAATAAAACGCCAATGCAACAGCACACTTTGGCATCTGCAGATGTGTCCCTGTCCGTGTCCGTGTCCGTGCCCCTCGCTCACTCGACTATTCATAAGAATAACAGCCAGGGAGTCGGGATAAGAAAAGCCAGCGATAGATATAGATTGGGTTTGGGTGGTAGGTATTCCTTGGGATTGGAATTGGGGCTGGGGTTCCTTCCAAGAAACCCGAAGGCAATCAAAAAGTGCATTTGCGTGTGCCGTTTGCTGTCGCCTCGAGCTCGAACCGAATCCGAATCCGCATCCATATCCACATCCGAATCCGAATACGAGACCCAATCCCAATCCGAGGCGAGGAGTCGCAGGTAACTAGTTGCGACTCCCGGAGAGTGCCATGAACTGCAAGTCACAATTTGACACATGATCCATGGCATTGTCGTGTCTGACACGCGTTTTATCTCCGCTCTGGGAATCTGTGGAGGAGCCGTGTATCTGCACCGGGAGTTGAGGAGCTGAGCAGTTGAGCGGGGGGAAGGCCCCGAAGGCACAAAGTTAGGGGCGTGGGCGTTGGCGTGCACATGATGTGCATGCATGCGTTTTTCCTAAATGATTTCCAAAGAATTTTTATTGGGGGAAAAGGGCGAAAAGCGAAAGCAAATGGCACTAAGAGAAAATGTTAACAACAAATATTTAAAAATTTATAGGATACAAAAATTGTTTTGGGTTTTACAAGATTTTAAAGATATTTAAAATTTACTAACTTTAATAATAAGTGCAGCCTGAAATTCCTTGCTTTCTTTTCTATATTATTAATTTATTTTTATTTTAAATTTAAAAGGCAATTTAGAGTTTAATTTCTTGTAATATCTTACAAATTAATCAGAAAACCGTATCTTGAAAAATATTCCATAGTTAGCAGATACAAATGTGTTCTTTTAATCTCTTATTAATATCTCACACTTAAAGAATTAATCATTTCGTATCTTTAAACAATAAAGATTTTTTCAAGAAACTGTTTCTGATAAATTTGTTTTATTATAACCTCCAAAGATTTATAAATTTTTCCCTGTGCATCAAGCTGCATGCAACGACAAAGACAGGAATCAATGGAACGGGGTGAGCGTAGGAAACTTTATTGGCGTCTTCAAATTGTCAACTCGAAGTTCCGAAGTGTTTTATTTTATGCTTTGCTTCTCATATTTTCCGATGCCTTTTGTTGCCCAGCCCGGGCTGGGGCAGTGCCAGTGCCAGAGCGTTGTTTTATCGCACATCTGTAAAAGGGCTACGCCGGCTCTCGGTTTCAGTTCCAGATTCGGATACGGCATACACTTGCATATATATGATGGGGCTTTATATCGAGTGCGGGGGTGATTGTGAGTGTGAGTGTGAGTGTGCCCCAATGGTTATAGGGCCATTGGTTGCCGGAGATGGAGCTGTAGCTGCTAGCTGCTAGCTGTAGATGGAGTTCAAGTTGAAGTCTATGACGAGGGCTTTTTATTATGCGCATTTCGGTTTTTATGCCTCGGTTCCGGCATGTTTTCGTACACATATCTAAATATCGTACTTAAACGCTTACACATGTGAACGAGGCGACGGCAAATTGAAATGGGAAACCGCTCGGCATTTAGTTAGCGGAGTCGGAGTGTCAATATTTTCTTTCGGGAAAGGGTTTTTAATGATGTGGCTGACTTTATGGCCCATCAAATGGCTCTGTCAACACTTTACCCTCCGCTTGTGCAATGCCTTCGATAATGTTTCGATGTCCATTAAATCAATCATTATTTGTCTTATTCCATGCACACATGAATCCCCAAAAGGATGGGAAGATTAATATCGATATAAAAAATATATATATGCATTGTCTTTTTTTATTTAGTGAACGATGTCAAGTTGTGCTAAGCAGCATAAAGTCTTCATTGTGTTGCAAAATTCGGACTTAAAGGTATATAAACCATAAACAATTATTGCTAAAATTTAAAAAAATTTACCAGTAATAAGTGAATATATTTATTACTAAAATTATTGCTAATCAAAGCCGCTGAAATTGTTGTTTTAGTCAAATTTCATAGAAGGAATAACAGCCTTAACAATTAAAATATTTGGTAAAATAGTTTAAATTTTTATTTTAGATTTAAAATATATGACTAATTAATGAATTACCCGGTCAGAGGTATGGATATGGATTATAGTGGCAGAAATTTGCTATTTTCTAAATAAATGAAATAATTCTATCTAATTTTGCAGGTAGACTTTTTTATAAACATATTTCTCAGAGCTACGAATATCATATTCTGGCTAAAAAACCCTTTCTCAAATTTCTATTCTAGTTTATACTAATAATGTAAATGCCACAAACTTTTTCTATAAAAAGTCTTTAGAGACATGACTGAAAATATTTTGTGACTTTGGACCCACTAAAATTAGCCATAAAACCTTGACAAAAATCCATAAAACCAATTGGACTTTTGCTCTGCTTTTTTGTTTGAAAGGAGAACAAATACCCACAAAAAAGGACAAGAGCATCGGGAATATTTAAAATGCAAATGAAATAAAAACTTTTCTTTATGGCCGCAATTATAATTCGATAAAACCGCAATCTCCTTGAAACGCACGCGATGGGGCGGGACACCAGGATGGGGGATGAGCGCCAGCAAATTGGCATGACATTCGGAGGAGGCAGCCGAAAACCAAAAACTTTAACCTGGCCAAATGATACTTTCGATGCGAGTTGCGTGCACCGCCTGCGATTGTGTTGGCCAAGTGGCTCCTTTGGCGGATGCTGCTGCTGCTCCTCGGATATCAGCTACAAAAACTGCCGCCAAGTTCATAACGAGCAATACTTTTTTATTGGCTTTTTGCCGGGGCCAACAGAGAGAGCCCCTAAGGCAACTAAAAAAAATTTACATTTTTATTAAAATCTCCTCTTTTGGCTGGCAAACACTATGCCGGCACGGCACACACGAGCGCACATGTGAGTGCCTGAAATTGAATTCGACTGTGATTTTAGCCAGAATGGCAGCCGAGAGGGCAGAACAGGGCGGGGCCAGGGCCAGGGCCAGAGCGCACGGCAGGGCAATCTAAGCCGGGCCAAGACAGCAAGTGAAGGCATAAATTGGTATTTATTGAACAATGGCAAGGGCGCCCCGAGGATACCTAATTAGGAGGCCGGGGTGAAAGGCCCTCAGGTAAGCAGCTTAGTTAGAGAAACCGAGCGCCCCAGCGCCCCCATCAATCACGCCCGAATATGGCTATTTGACAGCTAAATATTGGAGGTGGTGACTCTGGGGTTTTCCACCCAGCTGTTCGAGGTATTCATTTCCAACTTTGCAATATATCTACACGAATATGTATAATAAATTTCCATTTGCATTTTGCCTAACGCTAACGTTAACGTTAACGTTTAACCCCATGCCACCCGGCAGGCGTGCGGCATAAGTATAAGTTCAAACTGGTACGCGCCGCCTCGAACATGTGTTTATGGATGCTGCTGCTGCTGCTGCTGCTGCTGATGTTGCTGTTGCTGCTGCGCTACGGATGCCCCGCTTTGTTTACATATTATGTACATATTTTTTGGCCTCTTGTTTTGCACGCCGTCGATAAGAGTGGCGGAGCCCCCCATTTATTCCGCTCGCTTATCAAAAGTTGCCCAAGCCCAAGCTGTTTACTTGAGCAACAATCTGGTGCCTCGGTCCCGGCTCCAAGACTCAGTCTGCCATCCTCCACTCACCATCTCGGAGTGAGTTTTCAACGCTTAAAGCTCTTAAGACTTTAACGCGACTTTAATATATACATAGTCGTGCATCATCATCCTGTCGGTTCTCCCGAACTCGTTCTCATCTCGAACCGCTTTCCCGGGTAAAATTCTGTGGCGTAACAACTGTTTCCGAAATTGTAAATTCACAATGCGGCGCACATCCCGATTGATTCCGTTCGGTTTCGTCATCCTGATGCTGCTCCTGCTGCCGACATTCGGCCACACAAGTAAGCCCCGAAATCGCTGGCACGACATTGATTATGCATATATCCATATATATCCATATCCACACAGGGAAAAACATAACAAAGTCATTGTGTTGTGTCCTTAATTATCACTAAGCTTGGGATTTTTACAAGAACTAAAGTTTGTCATAACATGAAAATGGGTTTTACGAGGCTCTTTTCAATTCGTTAAATAACATTTTGGGAGGTAAATAAAGATAGTGTTTAATGTGTAAATAAAACATAAAACATTATATATGTTTTGTATGTTTTTCATATTACACAGCCCCTAAATGAGTAAATTTTTTAGCGAAATCAAAAAGGTAAAAAATAATATATTAGGCATATGTGTCAATAAATTTAACCCCTGAATGAATGCATTTTTTAAGTATACTGAATTCAGATACATCAATAATATATAAAGCAAAGGTGCTTTATGTATTTTTATAGGAAAATTCATTAATGAAAAACTGTCTTTTTTTCTAGTAAAATTCTTTGAAATACCTACTTATACTTCCTTGTTTTGAATTGCATAACTGATTATATTTAGAAAGTTAGTAGTCTTTCAGCTGATGTTCTTTTACAAATATATAATTAACAGGAAGTAAATAAATTCTAGTTTATTCCGGACTCTTCCCTCCCATTTCCATTCATACAAGATAACAAGATATTATTGACCCCGCAAGCAAAGTGGTTATTTCTGAATATAACTACTTTCTAATTCCGGTAATTGAGCTATAGAAAAAATTAATGTGCTTACAAATAAAATAACGAATTTCTCTAAGTAATGTTTTGCCTAAAGCTAAGAGTTAAAAAAAACCCTACAAGTTAATAAATATGTTTTTTGGATCGCCAATCTTAGTTTTTTTCTCCTAAAAAATAATTTCCCAATATTTTTGTGATATTTTCTCCATGTGCCGTCTGAAGTGGGGAGCAGCTGCCAGACGCCGGAGAAGACCGACGGCCGATGCGTGCACTTCAGCGCCTGCCGGCTCGTCCTGCGGCACTACGCGATGTACAAGGAGCACATGCCGCCGGCGATAATGCGATTCCTGCAGAGAGCCCGTTGCAGGCCCAAGACCGAGGGTGTAAGTTGTGTGTGTTTTTGTACGCGGCCAATAAAAGTGTCTGGCTGGAACAATAACCTTCGAATGGCCCTGATTCTAATGAAATTTTTTCTCCCTTTTTATTTTGGATGCGGAATTTTGGAATGCGGTGAATGCGACTGCGTATTTCTCCCCTGGCAACGAACAACGAACAACATCAACATCAACATCACCATTCACATTGCCATCAACAAAGTATTATTTGTGCTGCGAACTCAAAGATGTGATTCCCGCGAACGCCAACTCAAAGTTGAAGTAAATCAACTTCAAAGTACGTCATGTGCTGCGTGTGGGCTTTGATCTGTTGGAATCAGTTGGTAGCTTTGTTTGGGCCATAACCAAAATGTTATGGCCGGGCCACATCGCATCGCCTGTAATTATAATGTGTACACGAATTACTCGCATGTATTATGTATTAAGTGCGCCTCCTCCCAAGTCTCGCCAGGCAACAGCTGCTGGGACATAATAAAAATAAAAAGTTTAGCTCTAATCTTGGCGGCTCTCCTTGGCGCGGATTTTGCCTTCAGTCTTTGCTGGGAAAGTGGGTGTGTGTGTTTTGATTAACGCTCCAGATTTGGCAGAGAATTCCACATGAATTCCTTTGGGACAGCCTGCCGACTGGCCTTGTAAAAATCAATGCCAAATATTTACTTATTCGAGGGGGAACACATATTTAATAAGCCAGAAATTTTAAGTTAAAATAATCAAGTTTTGTAAGCTTAAATTCGAGCAGTTTAATTTTCTGATTTTTAAATGTTAAGCGAATGATTTTGTTTCTTTACAAAATAAGTTAAGTAAATATAAAGAAATATATATTTTCCGCATTGATTTCAGCTTACAGAAAACCCGTCAACAGTTGGGTTTGACTCCCAAAGCAAAGCTCACCTCCCCGAAATGATTTTATAACCGATTCTATCAATACACTCTGGCAGTTACTGCTTTATTTATTTAACTTACCTTATATTTGAATAAATATTTTTGTGTGAGCCAATATTTCTTCCTTCCTTCCAAAGGCCACTGAATCAGCACATCAAACATTGCCATGTTGTCAAAGGGCTTCTCGTAGACACCTAAAATTCTCTTCATTTCGCCTGGACTTTCTTACCTTTTTCATTTAAATATATATTTACCTGAGGAGAGAGAGAGTTGGATTTTATGTTTCGGCAGACGGAACCTTCTTTGTTTGCTCAATGTTTAAATTTTGCGCAAACATTTCGCCCCTGTTTTTCCGACAAGGGTTTCCATTACACAAAGGCTGTGCTGTGAGTTCATTCCCTGTTATTTAATTTTGATTTATGCTCGTATCTGGTGTTGAGGCAGCGCCAGCCCTCGCCTTTCCTTTGCCCTTCCTTTCGCCGTTTTGTGTGCTTTAATGTGCCAGATTTTAAGTGACATTTCGGGCGACGCTAAAAGGCCGTCTAAAAATCACGCAACATTAAGATGATTTATGCGGAATAATTTCAGTGTAAATGAGGCAGACTCCGGTCCAGTTAGTGGTTGCCCAGCTCTTCTCTGGGCAAGGAGCTGTAAGTCAGTGCTGGCAAAAGGGAGAGAAAAAATTCAGGTATCATAACATAATACCTTTATATTAAAAATCATATAAATTCAAATAAGAGGTTAAAAATACCTTAAAATAAAGTATACTTAGTGCGCAAGATATACTAAGAAATAGTAAAGACTTTTGTATATTTTATGTACGATTTCGTGTAGAAAGACCTGAGTGAGCAGCACTGCTGCCAGAGAGCCTGAGACTGGATTGGGGCTTGTACAGGAGTGGGTCTATATGGAAGTGGGTCTGGAGCTTTAGCAGGGGCGTTGAAAAGCAGACACCTTGTGCGCGCACGTTGCTCGAATTTCAAGCCGAGTCTCGAGGCTGCAGCTTAGCTGATGTTGCTGCCGCTGTTGCTGCTGCTGCTGCTGCAACTTGAACGCGCCGCCCAGTCGCTGAAATTGCAGACAGCGGGCAGCAGATGATAAATGGCCTGAAAACACATTTGAGCTGCAGCTCGCCTCTGCTCTTACTGCTGCTGCTGCTTCTACTGATGCTGATGCCTCCACTGATGCTGATCTATTAGACAAACGCACGCCCAAGGCGTCTGCCTCGCACATACATACATAGTATCATCACCCATCAACCATCACCCGACGTCGCCCCCATTGGCTATTTATGGAAAGTTTACCCCGAGATAAAGTCAGAAAAACGGCAATTTTCCTGATTATTTTTGTCGCTTTTAAACTAAAAATTTCTAGCTGTCAGAAATTAAATGGGAAGCAGCTTCTAAAGCTGCCCGGCTAATGCAGCTGCACAGTGCGATGGCTTTGGTCTTTGGGCTTGGCTATCTGTTTGCCGACGTTGCCCGTTGCCCGTTTCTCGTTGCTTGTGTTATGTTGTTGCTGCGGTGCAACAAATGTTGTTAACAAGCATATTTTGACAGCTCAACATGATGTTGCCAGATGCGCGAACAGCATCAGCTACAGCTACAACTACAGCAGCATCAGCAGCAACAACAGCAACTATAGCTGCTGCAGCAGCAACGGCGGCAATGAGGCCATCTGCATATGTTGCCGGCGTTTTAGCTGCTATAAAAGGCGAAACAAAAGTAAGACAAACCATGGACTATATGGGTTTCTATATGGGGGTGACTATGGGAAAGTTGTGGCTTTCCATGTGCCTTCGTCGGCAATTGAAGTTAGTGAGGCGCAGAGTCCATTGCCTGCATATGTGATGCCGATGTTGCTACTGCTGCTGCTGTCGTTAGTGTTGCAGTTGCTGCTGCGGACTACTCCAGAGCATAAAATGTGGAGCATATTGTTCTTGCTGCCTCTCCTGCTGCTGCTGCCGCTACTGTTAGGCCATAAAGAGTTGAGGCTTGTTTTTAAAAACTATTTTGTGTGCCATTTAATAAACATTTCAATGCATTTAATGAAATTCAAAGACAGAGATAGAGAAAGTAATAGAAAAAGACAAGAGCAGAGGCATTGCGGTGACCAGAGATGCCGAGAAGCTGTTTGGGAAACTGAATAAATGACATTTATTAAGTAAAACATGAGCAAAATAATATTCTTTTAGGTTTAGGACAACAAATAAGATTAATTTTAAAATAAAAGAAAACACTTAAAAATATATTGGATATATTTAAAATTAAAAGATATTAACTTATAGTTCCCAAAGAATACTAATATCAGCATTATAAAGCCTTGAAATTAAATCTGAATCTGAATCTGAAATCAAAAATATGTTTAAAACAAAATAGAAATTATAAATAAGCAAATAAACAAATTAAGTATTTTTTATTGCGGAAAACTTAACAAATTTCCTTTTTAGAATCCATTTAAAAGAGAAAAGTTCTATCCGGAAAATAGATAAAAAGTCTGCAATGGTTTTCTCTCCCATGGCAGCTCCTGGCCACATCTATTTGCTAATTGCATTTCGTCGTTGTTACTCCGTTGTTTGTTGTTCTGCGGCCGTATACCTTTCACGCGCACTGTTCCGGTTTAACCCCCCTCTTTCTCTTTCCAGCCATACATACCATTCCAGCCACCCAGGCAACCCCCCTTTCCATCCTGTCACCTTGGTTAAATATCGCTTTGTTGCAACTGTCGCAACTGACACATCCGAATGTCTTGTCCTTGCGCTCGGCTCTCAGTCCTCATGTAACCATGTCCCCATGTCCTCAGTCCTCAGTGCTCAGTGTTCAGTCCTCATTGCTCAGTGCTCAGTGCTGAGGCCCCGGCACTCATCGCACCGCATCGCATCGCATTGCATCGCCTGGCATCACATCACATCACCTGGATACATGGATGTGTTGTCGGAGTTGCAGTCACTTCACTTCGCGGCTTGTCTATCACCTGGCCAAGGAAAATGCAATTAACGAGCGCCATCAAAATGGCAAAATGGCAAAAGCAAAATGCACAAGCCTGCGAAATGAAAGGCGGGCAAACAAATGGCTGGCAGAGTGGCAAATTGCTTTACATATTTGCATGCCAAATGAGAGCGCTTGCAAAAAATTGCCATCTAATGCTTGGAAATCAAGTTCAATGGTTGCTCTTCTCTAGTCTCTATTTTTGGGTTAAAAAGCAATTGAAAAGTAGAAATATTTGCACATCTTACGTGCTTTAAAGATTCGTAAATAGTATCACAAAGAGAAAGTCTCGTTTTGACATCATTTCGATTTTCCAGGGATTCGATTGTCCCTTTTGGTTTCCGGTTGAAATGATCAATTATGCCTGCCAAGAGTATCTTCAATTATTGCACTATATATTCCTGGCCATTTCTGCATTTAGATACTTGAATTGGCTTCTGAGCCATTCCATTTCCATTAGGGCCACATCTTTTTGGCCAAATTTCGTTGCTAATTTTGTTGAATGCCAAGGGAATCGATTCGGCTTGACTGCAAATTGCTGAAAAATGCAGCTTAATGAACCCTGGGTTGACATGCAGAAAATGCTGTTAGAAACGAGAACAAAAAGCGTTTGCCAAACATTTTCTGCCAATCACGGAAGGGGCCAGCAAAAAACAAACCCCGATGGAGAAGAAAGCCAAAAGCAAAGCCAAATTGCAAGCAACCGCAAATTCAATAAATTTGAAAAGCAATTAATAACTGATTGACAAGTATTTATCTACGAGGAAATGGCTGCGAGGACGATCGGTTGGACCGACAGCCTGACGAGAGGGACGAAAGGGAAGCGAACAAAAAACCGGATGCGGAAGTTGCAGCGGCAAAGGATGCAAAGAGCGGCGGCATGGCCATGCTGTCCGGAGGAAATAAAACCGAAAACGAAACCGAAACCGGGCAAATAAGCGTAATACGTTGGCCAAACACCGAAACAGAAACAGAAGCTCAAAATCGGTGTAGCGAGGATTGCAGAGGGGGAGAGGAAAAAAGCTGCCGGGAAATGAACCCGTGGGAGCTGGCGGAAATTCAAAACCCAAAGTCAAATGGAACAGCAGCAATATAACGCAACGAATTGACGGAGATGAGATAAAAGAACAATCAACAATACGCCAGCAACAACAGCAGGAACAACAGCATCAAACATTGGCAACATTGGCCAGCAGTAGGAGCAGGAATAGCGCCCAACTGGGGGCCGGGGCTGAGATGTAGCATAAAATGTAGCGAAAACTTTGGAAAAATCATTAATAATGCTGGGGCAGCGCAATGGCATTGGTTTTCCGAAAGGACAAGCGCAAGGACATGCAGCAAGCGGAGCTCCAGCCCTCACAGCTCACAGCTCTCCGTCAATCAAAGCGCAAACAGAAACAAAATGAATGGCAAACAGCGGCGACTCGGACGCTCTAACGTTGGCCAAGTGGCGACTGTGCACTGAGAGAAAATATGGTGGGTTTCTTTAGAGTATGAATAAATAAATAATGATACCAAAATGAAGTTTGATTTGCTAGTAAAACCAGACAGAATCATTAAAAGATATTTAAAATCTTTGACCTTTTTGTACTTTTATTTTCGCCTGGGAAAATATTTGCTGGACAGTTTTAAAACCTTTTTTTATTTATCTTATTTAAGAAATTTTCTATATATTTAATAAAAAAATTTAAAATCCATATATTAAATATAACAAAAATATAGGCATCTTCAACTTCAATTATTTGTTTTAAAAAATCTATAATCTTTTATACATATTTTATTAAAGGCAACTTTTTGATTTATTTATGAAGATTTTGTGAGATTCACTTCAGGATTTTTTCAAGTTTCAGGCATGGAGACAGGGCTAAATCCAACGGATGTCCATTGAAAAGGGGTCAGTAGTCAGGCTGGCCGGGCTAAGCGACTGTTTAGCTGCTTGTTTTGTTGCGGTCGGACGACGACGACGACGATGGCGTTAGCGATGGCCGAGCAGGCTGTGGACTAGATGGAACAGGACATTCTGGCCCGGCTGGCTGACTGGCTGGCTGGCCGTGGTGATGATGATGAACAGGATGATGACGAAGGCGGCTACGAATGAGCAACGTGCCCGTCGACAACTGGGACGACAATGAACCCGATGATGACCAGGACCACCAGAACGATGATGACTATAAGGATAACTGCGATGATGATAATGGGGGGGAACGAAGGGAAACGGGTGGCGGCGACGAGAGACATTGAGCGAGCGATATGGAACGGATGTGCAGTTGTTGTGGTCGCCTCGCCTCGCCTCGGCTCGCCGGCAAAGCAAAGGAAAGCACAATTATTCATTTGCACAATGTCACAAAAGTGTCAGGCGGCAAAAGGAGCAAAGGATTCTTTATCCGATGCCCGTGGCACTCACCCCCCCCCCCCTTTCTCCCTCCCTTTAAGACAAAAGCGTAGCGTGGCGAGCGATAATGACGAGTTCGGTGCATGGGCATTACAAGGATAACGGCTAAGGACGTCTAAGCCGAGGACAGTCGGACGTCAGGAAGCATCGGAAGCCAGATGGATAACCCCGGCTTGGGCCTGTGAGTTTGCGGTGCATCCAAGTAATTAAGTTGGCCGAGCAGCTAGTTTCGAGCCGCACCGAAAGTGCATTAAAATTAATGCATTAGCAAGTGCAACATTGTTATCGGCCTGCACACATGAGCACACACACAGCGTTCTCACGTGGGCACACACGAGCAGAGCGAGTGGTCCTGCCAACCCAAACACACACTCACACACATTCACACTCACGAATGCAGTTGTAGCCACCCCCCAGAGTCCACATTCCAACCCTCCCTCCCTCTGCTGCATGCCCATATAACACTCACATATTACTTGTAGTAATTTCTCACGGAAATTCATAACCTTCCGCAACTATTCAGCATTTGTGTGGCATACTATGCCGCGCTCTTGTGTCGCTCGTGTATTTGTCGTCGTCGGAGTTTCCCTCGTTTACCTCGTTTTTCCTTGGTTTCCTCGTCGTTGCCCAACCATTGGCCTACATCCGCGATTTTCGCACATTTCGACACATATACACCACAGCACATTGTAGTATCTCTTGGATACTTTTCGAACTCGAAACTGTTGCCCGCTCTTAAACTTGGCATGCTCTTAAAATAGCACTCGAAAATTTACGATATTCGCCTCTGTTAGCAGCCAAAGAGAGCGTTCAGTTCGAAAAAGAGCTCTAAACTTCGATGTGTTGTCTTACTTTAATGTCGCTGTCGCCGCGAAAGATGGTTTTCTTCGATCCATAATGTTTTCAAAACACTTGCCGCTGACTAGGCCAACATTCGGTGGATGTGGATGTGGATGCAGAAGGAGCAAAAGGACCTTCCTTTAACCCATTTAGTGGGCTTATGTAAGCTTTGCCGGCAAATTGGGTTGCTGTCATAAAGTTGCTGCCTCAAAAATCGAGAATAATGCCTGAAATGTATTGCCATAGCTAGCCGAAAACTTAATTGCATTCCTGCCGCGACTGTGTCAACTTAGCCAAGAAGAAAGAGCTATTTACATGCCATATGCAGACTACGAAAGATTGTTTAAAAACAAGTATAAAGAGATTTTTAATTGGTAAACTTAAAATTAAATAATGACAAAAAATTATTCTACCTTTTAAGCTAACTAAATACTAAGTTAGATTATTGGAAAATGTATTTGAAATAAATAATATTAAACTTCTTTAATATCATCAGGAACATTTATTCTTCCTAAGAATGCTCGGAGTTATCTACGTACCATGTGATGGTGAGAGAAAGATTTATTAAAAACGAGTTAAATAGGATTTTTAGAAAGAAAAACGATTATTTTATATTATTATTAATATACTAAAAATATAAAATAAAAGAGCAATTTAATTTAATTGCCTTACTCACACTGTATTAGATTATTAAAACATGTTTTTATTTATACGAATAAATAAATAAAAAATAAAAATAAAATAAATAAATAATTTAAAAAAAGCATTAAGAAACGTCGTCCTTCTTCCTAGTAAACTAAGAGCTATTTACAGGATAGAAAAAGAATAATTAAAAACAAGTCTTTGAGGATTTTTAAAAATTAGGTTTAGAATGAAATAATTTAATTAAATTATTCTTCGATTTTAATTATTAAGGATATTTTATTCAATAATTTACTTTATTAAAAACTTAGCAGAAAGGCATAAGTTGTTCATTCTTACACAAATAAATTTTATAAAGGAAGGAAAAGTGATTTTTCGACAATAAAAATTTTGCTCAAACAAAAACAAATCCACTAAAAAAATTTGTTAAGGTAAACAAGGCAATGTAAATTAAAAAATTAAAAATGTAGAAAAAAACAAATTAATCAATCTGCATTACAAGTTTAATCGGTAAGCATTGTATGATTAAAATTGGAATGAAATATACATATTTGCGTTTAACTTTTATACACATTTATATTGTAATTTAAAAAATTAAATATTTTCACAACAAATTTGTTCAAAACATCAAAATATAGTTGATATAACCATTTAATTGGAAAGGTACGCAATTTTGGCTACAAATTTGTTTAAAACGCCAAAATTAAGTTAATAAACGCACATAAACAACTTTTAATTAGGAAATTCGAGCAGAGTAGAGTAGCGTAGCGTTGAGTTTAATAATTCGTTGCAGGAAAATTCTGCAGGATTAAATAAATTAAATAAATATTTAATTATTCGAACTTGACTGCCTTGGAATATAAATTTGCGGCATTCTTCTGCCTTGTGATTTATGTCTCGATCCTGCCCACGTTTCAACCGAAATTGTTTCACTTGCTTTTTTGGCTTGTGGAATATGTAAATATTTGATGGACTCACTTTTTCTTGCCCACTCGGAATCGGATCGAAAGTGGAAACCTTTCGCTGGCCTTATCTGCCGCAAATACATCATGAATTTCTTAATCAATGCCCCGGCGGCTACCGGCATTTCCCAAGTGGCTCGGATGAACCCAAACCAGATCCAGATATCGCATCCAATCCACTCGACGGCGGCGGCGCTAACCTGTTCGATTGGTTTAAGGCCAGAGCCGAGGCACATTGACAGTTTCAATTTCGATATTTCGGATCGCTATGGCTTGGGAAAACGCAAAAGCAGCGGCACAGCCACAGCCCCCGGTGCACACGCCCACTAAATTAAGTGCCACTTAATAATCAAAATTACGCGACGCTCAGATAAGCCGCAGATGAGGCTCAAGGGGACGGGGGACGGGGGACAGGGGACGGGGGCTTGGGATTGAGATTGGGTTTGGGGGTCGAGTGAGCCAGGTGAGCGGCAGTAGGTCAAAACGGCCGCCTTGGAACGGATTTGTTGCTGTAGCTGCAGCTATGTAGCTATGGAGCAGCGGGACAAACGCAGCTCGATAAATTCCCATTAATAAATTAAAACACGCCCGAGTGCCTAAGCGGCTTTTGCGGCGGCATTTTTTTCCCCATTTTCACCCATTTTCATCCATTTCCCCGCATCGATTCTCTTTAGTTTTAAACGTTTAAGGGGGGTAAGGGGAAGGGGAGACGTGGAGGGACTGCTGCCCATTGAGCTTTGATTGCAATTAATATGCATACAGTGAAAGAAAATTTAAAGTCGAAGTGAATTTAGAAATATTTAAAGGTAAAGTGACTCTATATTAAATTAAGAATTTACTTAAATTTCTTCAGTAGAAAATTGAAATTTTGATTAACCTGTACTATTATTGGAGTTTGACTGGACTATATAATAAACTAGAAAAATTTATAACAACTTATTAAACTGCTTAAAATTGAAGAAGCAAGCTCAGAATTATATCTTACTCAAAATAAACGACAAAAACCAAATATTTCCTTAAGAAATTGTTCTAAAAAAAAACCTATAAGTTACTAAGGACTTTTCATTTTTTAAAGAAATGAATTTAAATAAGTTTTTACTTCTTCAAGCTTTAGATTAAATACAAATTTCGTCAATTTATGATGAATTTTATGAATCATTGATATCCGTTTATTAAACTGAGCAAATAAATAGATTTTCTTTAGGTATTAGAATCTCTTTATTTGTCCCTAATGAGGCATTAATCAATTATTTTTAAAACCCATAAAACCTTTAGTTATTTACAGCATAATTTATTTTTTTTTCTTCAATAATGATTGTTATTTTTTGTTCAGTGCATCATCGGCGGCACTGGGATCGTTGTCAGCTCGAATTAAACGCCCGGCTGAGTGCTGCGCCGTCTGCCATTCTTCAAGCGCCAGTCGCATGTGCAATTCATGAATTTCAATTAATTAATTAGGCCACACAAATCTGGCGGGGAATGGTTCGGAATGGTGGATGCCGGCAGCAATCGAAGCTCCCAATCGAAATGTAGTTGCAATCCTGTGCTGCTGCTACTGTTGCTGCCGCTGCTGCTGCTGCTGATGTTGCTGTTCCTCTTGCTGCAATTTCTGTTGCAGCTGCCGCTTGACAAAGTAGCTGTTAGATTGCATCGCATTTGCCTGCCCTGCAACCTGCTGCCTGCTGCCTGCTGCCTGCTGGGCCCAGAGCCCACTCCCCCCGGGTCAACCCCCCTGTGGGCCTCCTTGATGTCGTCGCATGTACTTTGCATGCAACAGTTCGCTGCTTTTTCGCATACAAGTGACCCAATTACCGCGGGGGTGAGCTACCTCCTGGAGAAAGGACACGGGGACGACGGACGGCAGCTGGTGGGTGGTGGTAGGCGGTGGGCGGTGGGTGACGGTAGCAGCAGCCTTCGTTACGGCTTGTTGATTTATGTAATTTAGATTGGATTTTGCGGCGGAGAAATTAATGCGTTGTAGATTAATGAGTGGCCGGGAGGACATGGAGCCTGCTCGAAGGCGGATAAGGTCGTCGGTCCCTGATGCTGCCGCTGCCGCCCATCAAACCGCATGACCAAAAGCGCAAAATCTCTTAAACCTTTTAGCCAACTCTTTAAAACACGAGTCGAGCGGAAACCATGGGCTGCAGAGAAAAAAAACATACAAAAATCTTGTACAAGTCCCCAAATTGCCATAAAGTACGCACACCTCAACATCCCAGTGTGTGTGAAAGTTGCTTGTTGTTTCCGTGCTGTTGGTCCTGTGTGAGCCTATTTTAATCTCATTAAAAATGTAGCAGAAGGGAAATGGGCTGCTAAGGCTGCTGAGGCAGCTTCTCACCGCCATCACTGATGATGGCGCTGGGCTGGTTATGCGGCTTAAAGTTGTCTTTAAAATTGACTGAAAGCGAAATCAGTGTAAACGCTTCGTTGAGCAGGCCAGAGACACTCTTAGCCAGTTTCAGTTTGTTGCCAGTTGCCAAAAGGACCTCGGGACCTCGTCGCCATCTTGGCTCCACGTGTATCCCCTGGCTTAGTAAGCCGCATCACACATATTAACACTGGGCAAAAAGGAGTCCTTTGGGAGGTTTATTTAAGACAGTTTAAAGGGTTTCATAGGTTTGTTTAATATGGTTTTTGATAACTTAGGAACATGAAATATTAATTTAATAGTAATATTGGTAGAATATATAGAAATAAAGGCAACACTTTAATCTATTTAAATTACAAATAGGCTCAAGATCCTGTTTAAAATTATTTATATTTTTTTAAGGTAAATTTTTTTAAAACCTGATGAAATCTGTTGAAAATTCTATTTGAAATTTCTTGTTTCTTTCTAGTTTTAGCTATATTTTCTCTGCGTGTAGGCTTACCACATGTGTGTGGGTATCCTCTGTGTTTGTGAGTTCCTGTTTTGTGGGCTTCCACTTTATTTCGCGTTTATTATTTTACGCCTGCTTGGCAGCCGCCAAAAATGTAGGAAAACAGGAATCGGGCAGACAATGCCGCCCCTCACACCTCACGCCCACAGCCCGCTGGAGCCAGACCCCGCCCCCCAGGCCACCCAAAGCACCCCAAGCAGCCCCCCGACACCCCACCTAACCTTAGTTAACCTCACTCGGCGACCGCAGTGTTGTTGCTATTATGATTATTGCTCGTGGTTGTTGGGGAGCACGCGCATGCTTTGTTTTTATTTGGGCTCAATTCTCCTTGTTGATTTTTATTTCGTTTTTTTCTGGAATTTTTTTTCTGTTCATTCGCTTTATTTTTGTGTTGTTGTTGTTGTTTTTTCGCATACGTACTCCTCGCCGGGGTTTGTTATAAAATTTATGAAAAGAAAGCAAAATCAAAATTATAATAAAATCAGATTACAGCCTCTCTCTCAGTAGATGGGGTGAGGATTTTTGCTTAGCAGCAGGGAAAGGGAGAGAGAGGGAGACCCCTTGTTGTTGTGGAGTTTTTTGTTTTTATTATGCTTTTCAGTCAAAAAATTGTTTGCGCTTCATTTTATGAAAACATAAGCAATTTTTGATGCCCCATGATGCTGTTGCTGTTGCTGCTGCTGCTGTTGCTGCTGCTGCTGCTATTGCCGTTTTTAGACACTGACACCAGCAACTTTGGGCCGCGACATTTGTGCCACCATCTTCTTCCGGTTCCTGGGGCGGGGGGCTGCTTCCGCTTTTCGCTTTTGCGCGTTTTCCCAGCGGTGCGTTTAACAACGCTCCATTTTTATGTGCCAGACATGTGAAAGCTCTTCATTTCGTCCAGCCTTCACTCCCGCGAAGGACTCGCGGGGCTTTGAGTCCTGCCTGACTTACCTCGTCGACGTCTCCGTCGTCTCCTTCGTAGTCGTCGTCATTCTGCCTTGGCGTTGATTTTATGGCATTTTTTCTGGTGCACAACATCGCAGGTCACACAGGATTCGCGGGCCTCCGAAAAGAAGCGGGACTTTATAAAATATGTACTCGAGGGGTAGTCTGTTTTATTGCAATTACTTAAGATTTTACTGTCTGCGTTAATTGAGCATTGGATTACTTTATTTTCGGCGGCAGCCATGAAGATTGATTGCATTGTTCTCGGCTAGGAGTTGGCAGCATTAATCTAGCATTAATTATTATGTAATTGGTCACCGCAGCCAGGCAAACAAAGGGATTTTAATTAAATTTTAACCATAAACCGACGCTGACGGGGGAGAAGCTGATGCTTTGATGTGCGTGGCCTCTGACGTATATATATATGTATGGTATGTATGCAGCTTTAAATGCAAATCAAATATTTATTCCGCCCACATCCTCGCACAGCAGAGGAAGCCATTGTTTAAACACGTCTATGTGTGCGTGCAAACAAAACAAAAATAATTGTAAATTCAATTTCATTATTAAATGTTCTTGTCCGCAGTTTTGTGTGTTTGTCTATTATCTCAACGCAACCAAATAGCCGCAGTCCCCTAGTTAAGCCTTTAGACCCGCTTTTAGTTTCATGTCTCTTTCGGTGGTGTGTGTGTGTTGTGTGTGCGGGGTCCTGGGTGTGAGTGTTTGCACGCAGTGTGTGCGGTTTCGATGTATATTTAAACAAATGCGGTTAATGTTCATATTTCATTTTAATCAGGCCCACGGATATTGATATTGGCATCGTCCTCCTGCCAGTCCTGTCCTCCTGTCTGTCTGTGTGTGAGAGAGCCTGCAATAGCTGTTAATGCGCATTTACGTGCCGCATTATGTATTTACACACACCTATATATGCCCACACCCACACACACACACACACACATGGTCTCTTTAGTTTGTCAAAAACAAACTTTCCCTAGTTCCAACCACAAAACAGGCAACGCAACGCAACGGAACGCAACGTAAAGCTGGAAAATGATTGTAAAATTTAACAACCGACAGCCAATTACCATAGCTTTTTATTTGATTTTGCACGGTTTAGCTTTTTGGTAACGAGTTGGATGTTGCCGCCAGCACTGCGACCCCTTTGCTTGCCGCAAAAGCCCCCCAAAAATACCGACAAGAAAAAAATACAACGGCCGACACATGCCGCCGCAGCAGCAGCAACAACAAGGACAACAAGGACACAACAACGGGCAACGTGTTCAATTTTTAAAGGGAAAAGAATGACGGATATTAAAATGGTTCAGCAGCTGATGGTTCAACTTAATGCCGGGCCGGCCTGCAAAACCACAAATTCATTTGATTCGATGGGGATAGCATCGCTGAAAGATAGAAGTACTCATCCAAAATGATTGCAATCGGGGAAAATTGCTACAGGATATCTCCAGCACGTGGGAGCCTGAATCGTTTTGTAGAGCCTACGCGTGTTATTTGGTCTATTTTTGGATATCCTTGAATATCCTGCCACATTTTGAGGGTTCGTATCAATCATGCGATTAATAAGGGTGCTGAATAATTTTACAAATTAAAGTCAATAACATTCAGAGAGCTTTGTATCTTTTGGGCTTTTAATTTTATTTTAAATTATCCAATTTTTTGTTAATTAAAAGGAATAAAAATAAAAACAACTGACATTCAATATTAATAAAAATGTATTTTGAATAACCATAAGGCTAAAAACGGAATAAATATAAATTAAATATATCTACTTAACAGAACAGAATTTAATATATAAAATAAATATTATATGCTTAAGTTTATTTCTATCTAAGAAGAGTGAATTGAATTAAAAATAAACAGAAGGCAACGTCTTTAACATAATAAAATGTCTATATTATTGATCGGTTAACTTAAAACATTTATTTAAAAATTTTAAATTGCAAAATTTGGAATCAAAACGAATTTCTAGATTTTTAAAGCTTTTAACAGCTCGCTAAAAACACAAATTCTGTGATATCAAAACTTTTATTCGAGTTTTCAAAACACTATGAGTTATTTTAATAACTTATTTATTATTAGAAACCGTTTCGAAAAAATTCTAGATGTATATCACAGGATCAAACCCCACTACTACCCATAAACAATAGACACAATTGCAGGCAAATTTTATTTGATTTCATTTCAATCGAACACAATTAAATCTTTGTGCACCACAATCAAGTTGGCTTTGGTTGTTGTAGTTGTCGTTTTCGCTGGTCAGAGAGCCTAGTTGTATGTAGTTATTGATTTTCCGCCACGCCCTTGCTGCAGCTTCACGAGATTTCACGGAGATGGTTACGCACGTTTGCGAGATTTTATTTATTTATATTCATGGTTTGTCAGCGGCTTTATTCCTTATTATAAATTTCTTTTATTTTAATTTCGGTTTTGCATTCATACACACACACACATCACATAGAAATTACGGTTGACTGGCTGGCTGGCTGGCTTGGCGAAAACAGAAATCCATTAATATCCTTTATCCGCGGGCTATTTATGGCCGCAAATGAAAAGGCAGAAAGCAAATGTGATTGCCGCGTTAATTTCGATGGCATTATATTTAAAATACGCGAATTCATCTATTGGCCGGCTAATAAAATCATGATTCATGAAATGTATTTGAGGTTGGCCAACCGAGCGATTTTGTTATGGAATTTGAAAAGAGTTCTGGGGGTATATTGTTGCAGGCAGCGTTGCTTATATCCGGCTTGCGGCACGTTTCCGGCTGCCATTTGCCGCTGCTGCTGCTAATTTCACAGTTTGGCATTTTGGTATTTCTGTAGCAAGAGCAACCCCGAAAAAAGGTGGCCAAAAAGGCTTGGCTGTTGGCCCGGCCAACAATTAACTCCCACATAGACATAGACACATACACACGCCCACTCGATCCAAAAGCGAAAGCTCTGCAATTCTGTGGTTAAGTATCATTTCTAATATTTTGTGCGACATCCGGACGACACTTTGGCATTTCTGGGGGTGCGTGGTGGCGTGGTGGCTGCGGGTTTTTAGCCAGGCTGCCAGCCACATTGTTTATGGCTCACTCAAGAGTTTTCGGGCGGCAGCGCCGGCGGTAGAGGCAACCCCAGCAACATTTAAACAAAACCTGTGCGCCAACGCCAACGCCAAACACACAAAACACGAAACAAAAACAAGGCGGCAGTTAGAAGGTGGAGGAGGTGGAGCAAAGCCAACGAGTGGGGCAAAAAGTTTTTAAGTGAAAATAGTCATTCAAATTTAATTAGTCCAAAACAAAGCCAGAGCGTAATGAGCTTACGCCGGAGCTCTGGGTTACGGATGGGGGCTAGAGGATGGCTCCATCTCAATCTGAAATTGTGGTTATTGCACTCAGCTACCGTGCGCGCTCCGGTTCGCAGTTCGGTTACCAAAAAGGGTGACGGTACCGGTGACGCTGCCATCCGCCAACAGAAGGGTCATGTGCGACACAATTACGGCAAAGGTGGAGCCGGAGTCAGAGCAGCGTTTTGCTGTCACATGCCACGTGGCCGCAGGAACTCCCCCAGCCACGCCCATCTGGGCGCCCACACACACACTCACCCTACTCACCCTACTCACCCCTTTCACCCCGCCCACACACACACACAGAAAAACAGCGAAACTGAGAGCAGCAGTTTCAAAATATTTTACGTAATATCATTGTTCGCACTCGTAACTAACTTTTGTCAGCGCTGCATGCTGGCACAAAGGATACTCCACTACCACCCATGGCTCCCTGGTATTCCTTGCCCGATCCCCGATCCAGGCGCCACTCCACCCGCTCCTAATACTTGCCAACTGTTTAGCGTGTGACGAAACTTGCACATGGCGAGGGTCTATTTGTGGGTTCATTGAGAGGAAATAGTGTGTTTTATTCATATAATAATTTTATTTTGAAAAGTATTGAATTCTGCTCGTTTTAACCTTTATTTAAATATTATAAATTAGTTAGACAAAGACAGGATCTCCAATAATTGTTAAGCTATTTTATATGTTATTTAAATTACCATTTTCATATTGAATTCTGCCCTTTCAACACCTTATTAATTATTAGAAAGGGGTTAAGAAAAAAAGTAGCTCAAACAATTGGTAAACTATATTTTGTTGTTTAAGTTACACTTTAATTTTTTTGTAACTTGCTTTGTCTATACATTAAGTTAAAACAAACTGAGATTATTGATTATTTCTCCTTTAAGTTTAATGAAATCAAAGGTTAACCTGTTCTTTGTTTGTTTACTTTGCCTAAATAATATTGTATTTTCCGGAGTATTATCAGTTTTATTTTTCATTTAATAATTTATATGCTTCTGATTAATAAACGCTTTTACATTTTATTTTATTACATTGACTTTTATAATCCCATTGATTTAATCAGTAATAAAATGTTTCTAATTACCGATTCATTTGCTTGATACAATTTGTTTTATGCAAATAAAATTGTAAACAAATAAAATCTTTATTTCTTTTTATATATAAGATACCAAGGGAGCACTTAATTAATGGCGGAATTAATATTAATTATAAAAGGCAAAAAAAGCAAATAAAGCTAGATTATTACACTTTTTCGTATGACATAATTCATGTTTTTTATAGTGGTCTGTCTTTGGCTGCTCTCAGAGATAACAAATACTATTAAAACTAATAAAAAGTTAAATATTTATTTAAAATTTAACTTGATTCATAATAAATAAAATTAGATACAATTTATATTTTTATCCTTTTGAGAACTTTAACTTCTCATCATCCTGCCTTCGCGAATGCTGCTCCGCATGCCATGTCGCATCGCATGGAAGGGTGCTCCGCTGGATTGGGTGCCAGGATAGGGATGCGGAAGTGGAACTGGGAGTCGGTGTGGGTTACATAGGAACTGGTCCTGGTCGGCGCTTGGTCTGGGCTTTTGGCGCTGCCGCATATGATTCGTATCCCTGATACTATTTCTGCTCCAATAGCACAGTTAGTTTGCATCCTACGTGCCTGCTAATGTATGCTGGCTACCTTTCTACGTGTCCTGCGCCAGGACTCCGCCATGGCGGGGCGTCCGTGTCCGTGTCCGTGTGTGTGCGGGCACACATCCGTGTTAATATAAACGCATAACAGCATTTTTAGCTGTGAAATAGTTTTGCTGTTGCTGCTCTCCGGAGCCCCGAATCTCATACCAGACCGGCCCGGGTCCTGCCATTGTCCTTGTCCCGACTGGCTCCATCCTGTAGGTGTAATTGTGGCCGTTGCCGGTTGCCGGTTCCCATTGTCGACCATGCGGTAGTTGTTTTTGTCGTAGGGCTGAGCGGGGGGTGAAGCTGGCAGCACCCAGGTTTTCTCTAAATTAATACATCACATGCACGCAAAAAGGACGACGACGAGGACGACTAGGATGTGGACGAGGACGAGGACATGCATACAAGCTTAATTATGGGATTTAGCCGGGTTGTCTTCTTGGTGCGGTTTCGTTTGGGTTTTGGTTTTGGGTTTTGGGTTTTGGTCTGGTCCCCGGCCATCTAACTATCATATTTTGGGTCGCGTATAATTGGGATACATGCATATCTGCCCGTAAATATTTTAATTTAGTTAGGTGGACGACTGGCCATTAGCAGAAGGATTCGGATGTCAGCTGCCATACTCGTCTCGATGGCCTTTGGAAACATTTCACGTGGCAATTTTTAATGGCATTCGTTGGCCTTTGGGTGCCATGGCGCTGCTCCATTGCTGATGGAAATTGTAATGGAGAGACAGACCGAGCACTGGGAGCTTAGCTGTTTCCGGCGGATCGGGAATCAGAATCGGGATCGGAAAGGGGAAAGGGGTAAGGGGAGTAGCCAGTGGAAACAGACAACGGAACGTGCCCGTAGTTCGTTAACGGATTCTCGGAGCTGTCATTACCATTAACATTTTGGCTTGGGCAAACATTTTAGCGTCGCCCTCTCGAACTCATTTGCACTTTTGTTTGCATTGGATTTGGACACTGTCAGCGCCGGCGGCCAAAACCATTGACATGGCCACATTTGGGTATTTTCGTGTCGCTACAGTTATTTGATTAGTTAACATGGACATGGTGGATGTGGCGGACATGGCGGAGCAGATTTCAATGGAAAGCAGAAGGGTTTCAGCCTTTGTTTGGACGCCCGGCACTGTGTTCACTTTCCACGCTTCAACGGGCAAACTAAATGGGGAAAGTTTAATGCAGTAATTGATTGACATTATTTGCTTACTTTTACCATTGTCCACACACTCAGGCACAGTGTTGATGTATCATAGTCCCAATTGTAGGCACATTGTGGGGAGTACTTATCACCTTTTTACTTTATATATATTCGGAACAACTATGCCTTCAATAACTTGTCAAAATATGTACTATTTTTGAAACTCACTTGAAATTTTTTTAATAAAATGTGCAAAAAGTCTCGGTGCTGGAAGCGACTGAATATTTGCACCAAATTTCGTGCTTGTATTTTCTGGGCAGTTCTTAATATACTATTTGGCTGTTGTATTATTCGTAAGTTTAACATTTTATACATTTATACTTAAAATATATATTTATTATTTAGCTTACGTTGTTAAATTTGTGTATGACAACGAGCTTTCAATTGTAATTCTGCTTTTTGGCTGCCTTTGTGGAATTTATTTGGTAACTTCTGGTATACTCCTACTTGTTGGCATCCTAAAGGTTGTATTTTATTCTTTTAGAATTATATTTAATTATTATTTTTAATTCTTCTTTGTTTTTTTTATAGCGCAAAAGAAGTCTGGTATGTGTATCCATCCTATTTTCTGGTCTGGGCATTTTCTTCATTCATTGGCTAATTATTCCCCTGGGTAAAAAGTATTTATTTATAAAGTACCTTAATTTAATAGTTTCTTTTCATTTTTTTTTTAGTGCTATATTTTATTTTTTCCTTTGTGGCGTTCACCTATTATCAAAAAGATATGGCCCCTGATGATCGTTATCGAGTACCTAGAACACTTGATTAGTTCTGGCTTTTAATATATATCATATAATATCTTGTGATTGATTACAATTCATAATACCTTGTGATTCATAATACCTTGTGATTGAATTGTAATCAATCACAAGGTATTATAAGGTATAAGAAATAAACCCCATAAAATGTATATATTGTAAATTGAATTATGTATCACAAGTCCCTAAAACTAGTTCCCAACATTTTTGGTCGCATTTCCGCAGTTCATAAGCTTGGAGGACAGGAAGACAGGACTATTGTCTCTTATGCTCCAGTTTATGTTGACCACGTGATCAGTTGGCTCTAGCGGTTCTGTATCCTGAATTGCCATAGTCTTGTGTCTACTTACGGAAATGTTTACTTCGAATATATCCCGCCAGTTCAAAGTATGTATCTCTCTACTCCAAATAGCTGCAATAGTTTTATGGCTCATCATGGTGCTGGCCCTTTTTTTTGGTCGGGAAATCCCCTGGCGAGGGGTTTTTTTTTTGTTTTTTTTGTTCTTTTTGCTTGTTTTTGTGCCAAAAGCTCTGTTTGTTGCTTGCTGTTGTTTTTATGATGACTGCAAGCAACAGCTATGCCTTTACTAATTTGTCAAAATTTTTCATATTATTGATACTCGAAATTTGTAATATTATTAATACTCACTACAAATTTTTTTTTTTTACCAATTTGTCAAAATTTTTAATATTATTGATACTCACCTTAAATTTTTCATTATAATGTGCAAAAAGGGTCGGTGCGGGAAGCGTCTGAATTGTTGCACCAAACTTCGGGCCTGTATTTTCTGGGCACTTCTTAATATAGCTTTTGGCTGTTGTATTATACGTAAGTTTAACAATTTATACATTTATACTCATAATAAATTTATATTATTCAGCCTTTGTCATTAAATTTGTGGATGATAACGAGCTTCCACTTGTAATTCTGATTCTTGGCTGCCTATGTGGAATTTATTTGATAATTTCTGGTCTACTTCTACTTGTTGGTATCATTATGGTTGTATTTTGTTCTTTTGGCATTATATTTAATTATTAATCTTAATTATTCTTTGTTTTTTTATAGCGCAAAAGAAGTCTGGTATATGTTTCCATCGTATTTTCTGGTCTGGGCATTTTCTTCATCCAATGGTTAATTATTCCCTTGGGTAAAATATATTTATATATAATGTTCCTTAATTTTATGTCTTCTTTTGATTTTTTAGTACTATTTATTATTTTTTCTCTTGTGGTGCTCACCTATTCTCAAAAGGATATGGCTGCTGATGATCGTTATCGAGTACCTAGACCACGTAATTGTACTTGTGATAGAACTGTAAAGTTCCAGCAATAATCATCAGAAACTGTATAATTTGTGAATAGAATTATATTTAACAAATCCCTAAAACAAGTTCCTAGCATTTTTGGTCACATTTCCGCAGTTCATAAACTTGGAGGACAGGAAGACAGGACTATTGTCTCTCATGCTCCAATTTATGTTGACCACTGGATCAGTTGGCTTTAGCGGTTCTCTGGCCTGAATGGCCATAGTCTTGTGTCTACTTACGGAAATGTTTACTTCGAATACACCTCTCATCCCGCCAGTTCGAAGTATGTATCTCTGTATCGCTGGCCCCTGCAATCTACTCCAAATAGCTGCAATAGTTTTATGGCTCATCATGGTGCTGGCCCTTCTTTTTTTTTGGTCGGGAAATCCCCTGGCGAGGGCGAGTTCAATGCTCTAGTTTTTTGTTTTTTTGTTTTTTTGCTTGTTGTTGGGGAAAGGCTCAGTTTGTTGCTGTTTTTATGCCGACTGCTCAATTTGGTGTTACAGCGGCCACCGGACCAACATACAGACACACCAGATCATCACTTACACGCCAGAGTAATTTAAAACAAATGCCCCACCAAATCGCATTTGGCTTTGGCTCTACAAGTTTTTATTGCCGCTCGCATATGAAGCGGCAAATTTGTTCATCCACTACAATTTGGCATGCCATTTATATTGGTTCCATGTTAATGCCGGCGCCAAATCCCCGACTTGAACCAGAGCGCCACTCGCTGATACCATGCACTATATGTTTACACAGGACGAAAAAGGGATCGAACTGGCAAAGGTGTTTCCTTTAAAAAAAATCATTTCTTTAATGGTTATAAATAGATGTGGAAGTATATAATAGTTTTGGATTTTTTAGATAATAATAAAGTATCGATTAAACTAGTTCAAAGGGTCTGTTATGTGCAAAAAAAATGTTATTGCGTTTTATTCACATTTTAAATGAAAACCTTTAAAGTCATTGTTTCTACCTGTGCATACCTTTAGTTGAAACCAATTGCTGCCGCGATTGTTGTTATTGCTGCTGCCGCTGTCAGTTGTTGATGCAGCTGTTGTATTTTTTAATAGACACATTAAAAAATAATTTAACAGACAGACCGAGAGACAGACAGAGTGAGAGTGGAGTCACACAAGCCGCTTGGCTCGTTGTTTGCTTCGTTTTGGCCGCTGCATTGAATAAATCATAAATCATTCAACTTTCGGCCAGCGAGCTGTGAAATAAAAATGGACAGAAAACATGTGACGTGTGTGTATATAGTATGTGTATCGGTGGGTTGGTGGTATTTCTATTAAACGATACACGATGAGCAGCCAGGCAATTTGTCCAATTTTTCACTACCCCCGCGACAGCACCTCCCTTAACCAGTGAATGTTTTTTCGCCGCTTGTGTGTGTGTGTTTACTTTTTTACACATCATAATTTTTTATGCTAGTTGACTTCTGGACACTGCCTCGTCCTGGTTTCCATTTTTTTTGTTGTTCTTTTTTGCTTCCTTTTCAGCAAGAGCGCGCCGAAAAGTTGTTGCCATGTACAAATTAATAAACGAGTAACTGACAAAAAGGTAATTTATTATTTTATACATATTTGACAAATTAATTTAATGACACTGCGCCGTCTCACACTCGCACATTAACGCACATGTCCCACTGGGCCGCATCCATCCGCATCCACGTCCCTATCCGGGTATCCCTGGCCTCCTTCCCTCCCTTCCCGCTGCCACACATAATAATTTCTCATTTAATTTTTCAATTTTAAGCGTCATTTACACATGCCATGCTACGGCATGGCAGTGAAGCTCTGTCCAGATCCCCGATGCCGGGATTCCCCTTCGGGCCAACGTTGTTCTTCTTGTTTTCTGTTTTTTTTTTTGTTTTTTGTTTTGGCTTTTGTTTTTTTGCCATTTTTTTTGTTTTTGCCTTTGTCAGCTTGTCTTTGTTGTTGCTGGCATCGCGTTTGATTATACCCTGCGTTTTTCGGGGCGTGTCCGAAACTAGCAGGCGGCTTGCAGTTGTCAATCAAATCAAACACGAATCAAAACAGTCATTCAAACACACATTATTCATTTACAATCACATAATTTCAAGGGTTTTACTTGTAATTACGGGTTTTATTTTACAAGAATTAAGTATTATTTATTTTAAATGAAACTAAAAGTAACCAGTAATTTACTGGAAAAGAGAATTTAATTCCTAAATACTTCTTAGCTGTATGATTTTTGTATCAAATTCGCTAGAATCTAGCCTGCACCATCAATGAAAATTATGTAATCATATTTTAAATATAATTACTAAGAGCATCTTACACTCGACTCCCTGTGCCCTGTGATCGCTTTATGTTGTTCTTTCATTTTTTATATTTGCATTAAAAGGTAATCATCGGGAGCGCCGCGTTGCAGTGCTGTTGGCAAGGCAAGCCTTGCAATTTTCGCACCGTTGTCGCATTTTGTATGACTGTCATTAAGTCGTCAGCGGGTTCAGTAACGAGAAGGACAATACCGAGGGCGCGGTGGTGGCCAAGAGGGAGGAGGAAGTGGTGGACTGGTAGACACTGTAGAGTGGCAGGACGCAATCAGTTGCTCACTCAGTTGGCGACGCATCAGTTTAAATGACTCGTCATGCCCACTGGCGGCGATGGGACAACGAGGTGTCGGTATCGGGATCGGGGGATCGGGTGTCAGAGCCCCCAAGGACGCGACGATGTAAGGAAGAGCACTTAAAGAAATTACACTGAATTAGAGTCTATGAACATTATATACCGAAAATAAAAGTGAAAAAATTATATTAACATGCAATCAATTTTATACAAATACAAAACAAATTATTTAATTTCCTTTAATACAATTTTTTAAATAGTTTTTGAAGATTAAACTTTATTTTTCTGATAGTTTAGCATTCTTATTTTTGCAGTGCTTAAAGATACGGCGCACATTGCACTCGAATCGGTCTGGAAAGCTCGCACGTTAATGACACTAGAATCAGTTTTCATTAACGATATAACGTGCCACTGGCCACTCGGAAGCGGTGAGGAGGTGAGCTGAGGGCCTGAAGAGTTGGCAGTAAAAAACGGGAAAAGCTGAGGGGAAGGGTAGAGTAGGGGCGGGGCGGGGAAAGCGGGAAAACGAAGGGAACCGCATGCGTGCATTGCTCGCATATTTCTCTTGGTGGCGGCTGCTGCGGCCGCTGCGGCATTGGCGCTGGCAATTAATAAAACACACACCTTCTGTGCGGCGGACTTCTGCCCCTACGGCGTGGCAGAGGAACTGCTCCTCAGCTCCTCTGCTCTGAACTGCTCTCCTGCCAGCACAGTGGTCTAAAGCGCTTATTTATGCAACGGCTGGCCTCGACATCACATCGACATGGCCATCGGCAACTGAATCCCTCCATTCATCTGCGACTGGCAGTGCTTGCAACTTGCAACCGAAACCTGCAACTACAACTGCATCTGCTCGCCTGGTCTGGTCTGGTCTGTTCTGGGAAATTGAATTTAAAAATCTCCAAACGCTGCAAAATATTTCACACGCACACACGGCCGCGTCGCTTGTTGCTGAGATTTTTCGTATAAATCACATTTGCCGACCAAAAAAAAGTATAAATAATATATGGTATGTATGTATTTATGTATTTATGTGTGTGCCCAGCGCTTGGTCCTGTGACTGTGCCTGCCGTCGCCTGCATAAATCTTTCAGTTTGGATTTTCACTTTGGCGGCATAAATTGACACTGGCTGACGACATCGCAGCCACATTTGAAAACCGCGCTTAAAAGCATGCCCACCCTCCCGGTCTCGATCGCTCGTTCACTTGCTCGTCGCCGCTGCAAAACTCCTGCATTGCAAATTGCGTTTTTTGTCAGCTTAAATAAAGCAACGCGCGCTGACAGTAAAAACTCATTTACGCGAAATTAAATTAAAAGTTAATTAACGCTGTCAATGTGCAAAGCACTCCAGAAGGAGGCAGGCATGGAGCGTGGAGCATGAAGCATGGCGCTGGCCAAGGAGGAGAGGCAAGTGGCGACGACTACCTGGAACTGCAACTCTGCGGGCCAAGTTGAAAAATCACCGCAAGCAAAGTTAAGCATATGTCCGCTTAAATTGATGCGAACTGGTTTTAAACGCCAGCCTGACAATTCGCGAGTTTTTTTTTTTTGCGAGTCTGGCAAGTTGTTTGCCTGGAAACGGTGCAATTGGTTTGCCGGTGAATTTCAGGCGGGGATTGGGGCGGGAAGGCGGGCAGTTGGTTGTGGACATGGACAACGATGTGGCTGGGATGTGGATGTGGATGTGGGGCTTTGCTGACAGTTCGCTTGATTGCTTGGCTGGCCGGCAGTTATGCGCTGCGCACACAGTGCGTATGGTTAATGCGACGTGACCGGGACAAAGTCAACATCGCGATCCAAGCAGGCTGATAATTAATTTTTAAGTAAAACTGAAACTTACACCGACCAATCAGCGATTAACCGACAAAGAGATGGAACCGCGCGAATAAATCAAATTTAATTGCTTCTCCACTACAAAGTCCATTGAGAAGCTTGAGTGAGTCTTTGGCTTCCTAAAGGGGACCCGGGACCTGGAACCACAGCGATCTAATTGGCGGCAACTTGGGCAAACTGACCGCGAATTGCAATGCTCGCCTGATTAATTTGCCAAGTCATCAATTGTGCCCGTTCTTCCATGCGTATTGCTGGTCAAAAGACCAAATGCCAAATATTGCCTCAAACACAAGCGCGGGCACATGGCATTCAAGTTTGGGCCTTCAACTCGAGACGGTGAATCATGAAAGCCATTGTAATAGATGGATTTAGCCATAAAGTTTAAGCCATTACCATTACTCTTTTTCAAGATCTTTTTACAGGTTTCATTATTTTACTAATAATAATATACTTAATTTAAGATTAGAAACCACTCCTTTATTTATATTTGTAAATATCTTTTCAAAAATTAACAAATTTTCCACTTCATGTTTAAGATTATGAGCCAAGTTTAAGTCTTTACAAATTTCTTTAACATTTTCTATTGCTTATGTTAATTTTACTCTTGTTCTATGAAATAAAAATAAATTAAAATTAAAAATATTTCAAGATGTCTTCTAACCTTTTTACTTAAGATTTCTTTTTTAAACTCCGCTTTAATCTTTAAGTCCTCTCTTCAAGTCCCTCTAAAGTTTAACCTAATTGTCTGGCGTTTTCCTTCCAAGTCGTCAAATTGGACTGCCCAGTGGGCTCTATTTTAACTCCAACTTTTCCCTTTCGAAGCCAAGAAGGACTTCCATTCCCCCTCCATTTCTACCACTCAAAACTGAGAACTGAAGTGGCTCGGCTGTCGTCCTGCCTTTATGACAGTTCAGGCTTCGCGCATCGGGGTCGAGCGGGGCGGCAATATAAATAAATATGCTTGTTGTCTGGCAATTGAAACTGCACTCCCACGGCCAATTTCGTTGTGAAAAATTAAAGATAACATAAATGCGGCTCGCCGGGCACGCCATTCGAAGCTAGGCCCAAAAAGCGGAAAGCGGCAAGCACCACGAGCCTGGCGGAGGAATGCCGTGCCAGGACATCAATGTCGGGACTCTGGCGTGCTATTTGAATTGAACAAGTGTCAGCGTCGAGGGGAAACAGCGTCGAAGCTGTCGCTCCGCAGTAACTCTCTCCTGCTCTGCCCGCGACCTCTGACCCGGCCATTTGCATGTCCTGCCAGGCCAGGCCTGCCTCGTCTGCCAGTCCTGCCACTCCGCTCTCAAAACTCAAAATATTAACACTTTAACGCCAAGTTTTTTATCCGGCTGCCGGAAACAGACAACACAACGCACACAAACACTGGCGAGAACACAAATACTACAGCTCTCGGCGGCGGCAGCGGCGGCGGCAAAGCGCCATGTTGGATTATTCAACTCGACGCCATTTCGCGTCACAATGCGCGCTATGCGCCGCCATCATTGCACCCGACAGCGAACGGCACCCGGCACAGCGACAGCACTGGAAACAAAAATTGCAGCTACAACAGCAACAGCAACAGAGCAACAGCAGGAACAGGAACGGAACAGCAACAACGGCTGAGGGCTATGGCGGGCCCACACGGCGGATGAAGTTGCAATTCAAAGTCATAAACACGTGGAGCGTGGGCGCAAAGTCTCAGCTAAGCCGCGGACCGGTGCTGCCACTGACAGCGAGGAAAACCGGGGAGCAGAAGGGACTGCATAGAGGGTAAAGGCGGGAAAAGCCGGAAAAGCGGCAGCGGTAACGGCACTTCCTGCCCCGGTATTCCTAGCCCAAGTCCCCTGTATTTCCAGACCATTTTGTTGTCTTTGCCACACGGCAGACAGAGGGTATCAAAGGCATATTAAATCCACTCCATTTAGCCACAAAAATGCAATCGACAGTGGTGGTGGTGAATCCGCTAAATTGGTCGGACATTTACAATATTTTTTATATCCTTTGAGCTTGTATGTGTGGCACTCCGGCAGGAGCCTTTGAGGAATTGGACTCTTCCGCGTAGAGTTTGTATTTCAACTACACACTTTTTAAGGAACATTTTTTAATGCAATGTTTTATCACTAAATTTTTTCTAAATATGTTTTTAGTTAGTAACGTTTCCTTAAAAAGTTTAAACCTTTTACAACTCAAAATCCACATCAAACTGTGAGCTCTGATTGCTACAACCGATGACTTGATAGCTCTTGATTGTATTGAAAAAAAACTGATGCACGAATGTGATTCTGATATCGCTGACACATATCGAAAATTTCGATTCGAAATGGATAGTGTTGAGACCGATATCGGGTAACCCATTGGTCGATTCTTGCAATGAAGTCCAAATCGGAGCTGTTATTTTTCGGTTGGCGCTGTGTTCGTTTTTCATTTGCATGCGAAATTCAAACATCAGCATAAAAATGCAATTTTTATTGCGCAACATTTCTCAATGCCCGCTGCAAATATTTTCGCGGGCTTTATTATATTTTTTGTTTCGCCTTTGCATTGTTTTGTTTTTGGCCATGCTCGAGACTTGGCTTGGTTGTTCGTTGGTTGGTGTGCCAGACCCGGTCCCTGGTCCTGCCATTGTTGTTTGTTTTGGTTCGGCTTGTTGCTGCCTGCTCCTGCTCCTGTTCCTGCTGCCTCTGCTGCTGCTGCTCATATTTATTTGTGCTTTTTATTTGGGCCCCGCGGGGCGATTCCACCCACCCGCGGCTTTATTATGAGCTACACTTTATGAAAATGCAGTTGCCGCTGTCGCTGTTGCTGCTGCTGCTGTTGTTGCTGTTGTTGTTGCTGCTGCTGCTACTGCGTCGGAGTTGCCACTGCCACTGCCGCTGTTCGAGTACATTGCAAATATTTTATTATTGCACAATTTCGCCAACTTATCCCGCTCGCATATGAATGGCGGGGAGGCTGGGCGGAGGATCTCCTGTTGGCCGCTAGGCTTCAGGAAGGATGCAAGCCAGCTAAAATAATATTTCGACGCTGTTTGTTTGTTCGTTTCGTTTCGTTTCGTTCGTTCGTTTGTTGTTTGTTTTTGTTTGTCGGTTCGTTTAGTTGAAATTACGTTCTGTATGCCACTGAATTTCATAGCAGCGGCATAGCATAGCAAAAACAACTTGAGCCGAAAAACTTGCTTTCGGTTGTTATTATTCTTGCGTTTACTCCCGGCAAATTTGCCGTGTGCCGCCTCCTGGCCTCCTACTTTGACTCCGCCAGGCTTCCCCTGGCATGTTGTTGTTATGGACACCGTCTTTCCCTTTTCCCACTTAACCGGCACGGGCACTGTATTCCGTTACACCACCCTGAGAAGCCACCCAAAAAGCCACCCGAAAAACCACCCATCAAGACCACCCACAGACGCTGCTGCCCCCGTGTTTTTGGTTTTGCTTTTTTCGTGCTGTTTTTCCAACATTTTAACTTCCGCTCAATTTACCTTTAGGCCAAGTAATTTAAAAGCTGACGTGTTTGTACAACTACAATTTCGACTCATGTTGCCGTTGTTTTTGTTGCTCTTGCTCCGGGTCCTCGTCCTGTTCCTCGTCCTGCCGCTGGTGCTGTTGCCGTTGCCATTGCCGCTGCTGCTGGCCTGCCTGTGTATAGCACTTCCTGGTGGGGATTTCTGCTAGGTTCTTCGGCTATGGTTCTGGTTATGGTTCTGGTTTTCGCTGTGCTTCTGCTTCTCGTGGCTGCTTCTTGGCTCTTGGATTTCAATCTGCCTCGGTGCGAGTTGTTTTCTTTCCGTTGGCCAAAATATTAAAAACAACACAGAGAAATTATATTGGACGTGGACGAGCGTAGAAATTGCTACTGCTTTGGCATATATTTTGTTTATTTGCCCTCCGTTTGACTGGTGCTCCTGGGCCTCGGTCTCGGCCTCGGCTCAAGTTTTTTGATGCCAAGAAGTCGCTGGACTAAAAGTCAAAACATCCGCAGAGCTGTTAAAACTGTTTGCCCCGGCTAATAGTCGCCTGCTGAAAGCTAGCTGAAGGTAAATATTAATTAAAGTCGATAGTAAATGGCCGAAAAGCGTTTCGCCCACTTTCCTGCTGTTTTTCCATCCCATTTGTCCTGTTTTGGCAGTCCCTGCTTCCTCCGCTCCCCGTTCGTTTAACATGTGAGCACGCAATTTCCTTGATTGGCAACGCAGCGCCAGAAGGAGGCGGTGAATGAGTAGGAGACCGACTCGGAGTCAGAGTTGGAGTTGGAGTCGGAGTCGCTGTTGAGGCCAAAGGTGAAGTTGAATGATTGAAAGCGCGCTGCTAAGCTGTCGGCGGCGCTCTTCCAAGGCATCTGCATAACGTATCAAAAAGCGTAGCATACTTTTTGGGGCCAGCAGTGCATTAAAGCCGCCAACTAGCGTTGCTTCTGCTGCTGTAAGGATGTGTGTGTGAGTGTGTAAGCCAAGAAAAAAAATTCTTACCATATTTGAGGTAATTTTTAATTAAAAAAATTTATATTAACTTTTTTTTTTCTTAAAAAAATACAAGAATTTTTATATATGAAAAAATTTTATTCGAAAATTAAGTGTTCAATTCAATTAAGTTTAAAATTTAAATTTATGTTAACACGTTTTTTTCAACACACTATAAGATTTTAACGTAATTAAAAAAAACGCAAAGTTTTTGATAGTGACCATGAAAATAATAATATATAGTTGAGCATCAATATATGAACAATATTAACAATAATGTGCTTAATTGCTACGCAAAAGGTCCTACTTCTTTTGTTTATCTTTTAACTTAAAATTTTAAAATATCATATATTATGACTATAAGTAAATTTCTATATTTTTACTTCAGTTTTTCTTTTAACTATATTTCTAACACATTTTTAGGTTTTAAATTATTAATTCTTTTTAAAAAAATTGTTCAGATTCCCTTAACTTTCTAGTCTCACTCTTTATTTTTCAGCATGCGTGTTATCCTTGTTTTGTGTTATGGTTTTTCCCCCAGTGTCCCAGTGTGAGTGAGTTGGGGCTGTGCATGAGCAGTTAACGCCATTGTTTGTGTTGAGTTCGGGCGAATCTGGCAGTCGAGGTCCTCTTCCCGCCTCTGGGTTTTCCCGCAGCTCTGTACTGTTTTTCCCGCAATTTCCCCCTCCCGCCACCCAGTCGCCTGCCAGGCAAGCCAACGAGTCTGTTAGCCAAGCCGCAGGCTGGAGCTGGAGCAGAAGCCAGAACTGGAAATGGAGCTGAAGCTGATGCTGATGTTGATGCTGGAGCTGGTGCTGGCGCTGGAGCCGAGGACCACAGGCTGGCGCTGCATTTAGTGAAGTATTGTTTCTGCTAGATTAATCCTGTTTTAATTAAATATACACGCTGCCAGCAGAAAACCAACAAGAAGCCCAGCGCCGGCGAGCAAAAAACAACAAAAAAAAAAGATGAGAATGAAGAATTCCGGCGCCGGCAAAAACTGAAGCTTCACATCCCCAATCCCTTGCAGCCCGCATTCGCATCCTTCGACTCCTGACGTCATGCAAATGTGTGCTGGCTGGAGGATTCTGGATTCTGGATACAGGATGCAGGATGCAGGATGCAGGATGCTGTTGATGCTGCCGCTCCACTCGGAATGACAAAGTGACTTGACTGACTGGGCGCAATGTTTGAGAGCAGACGAGGAGTGCCGCTGCTGCTGCTGCATTCGACCTCGGTTTATTTATTTATATTTCCCTGCTGCCCCCTCTGCCACACGCCACACGCGCCACTTCCCCTGCGGCCAACATCATCCCGCTTTCCTTGTGCTTTCAAGAAAAATACTTTTTCTCACGCAGCTCGCTTGTAATTTCTGTAGTAAATTAAAAATGCTGCGGTATTTTTTTCCTTTTTTTTTTGCTGTAGGAGTGCTCTACACAGAAACAGCTCGGCGCTCAGTTCATCTCATCTCGGGCGGGCTTTGTCATGCATGTTCTGCATTCAGCCAAATCCTAAGATCCCGCTCGAGAGCGCCGCAAGTTTTTAAGTTAATGAGCTGAAAGTTCCTTTTGCAGCAAGCAGCGCGGCATCTTCGGGCTGTGCCACTAGTGCCAAAGTGCCAGAATGCCAGAATGCCTTAGTGCCGGAATGCCAAAATGCCAGAGTGGCACAGGTAAAAACAGGTAAGTAAGCCAGCTTTTCAGAGCGAATCATTTTTTGCACTACTCTCTGGTGATGCTGATGGGACCGGCTCTAAAAAACATTCGGTGCAATTAAGAGGTTGCACTAGAAGAAAATTGAGCTCTAAATTTATTTGTGTTTGTAGAGTTTTTCTTTGAAATGATAATTCAATTATAGGTTTACGGAAAACAATTTGGAAATAATTATTCTCTAGAGCAATAATAAAAGCCATAAATGCTGCGTAAAAATCATTAACAATTTATTTTTAATAACAATAAATCTATCATTAAAAAATTTGAAAATTACTTACTTATCTTGATACAGAATCTGTTGTGGTTTCCTAATTAATCTTCTTAACTTAAGCTAAGCATAAGAGCATAAACCATGTCATTTCTCCCTGTGTCCCTGCTTGAATAGCTACCATCGGGCTCTTGGCTCTTAGTATTTCATCATGCAAAACCCGCAGCCACTTCAACTGTGCCAACATCTCCCTCTCTCTCTTTAGCCGGTGAACTGTCAGCGGATCAGGCCATATCACAACTTATTTGCCGGGATAACCGGCAGCTAATCAGTGCTGCACTCGAGCCACAACTTCCACTCCGGCTTGAGCTCCTGCTCCATTTCCAGCTACATGCCAAGCCAAGCCAAGCCGAGTCAGGGAAACCTCAACCTCCAGACATTTTATTGAGTTTGTCGTGCTGCGAAAGTGCGGAAAGTGCAGCGTAGGGTGCTTCATAAACGGCTGCCGTCAAACAATCTTAACGTTTGTTGTTTGTTTTCGCCGTAGTAGCTGCTGTTGCCGTTGTTGCTGCTGCTGCTGCTGCTGCTGTTGTTGCTGCTGCTGCTGCTGCTGTTGCTGCTGTTGTTGCTGCTGCTGTTGTTGCTGCTGCTCCCACTGCGCTGGCATGCAATTTCGCTCCATTAAATACGACGCGTACTTAACTGTATAAGTAAACTTCATTGCCAGAGAGCGCTACTGCGTGTACAACTGCATAAGTGTGTGTAAACATATACACGCACTCAGCGGGTGTGTAAGTGGGTGGCAAGGGGCGTGGGCCCCATACAAGTGTCCATTAAATTTTGTCATTAATTTTCGTTTGTCCTTGCCTTTTGCTGTTTTACTTTTTCATCAGCGTACTTATTTATACAGAAACACTGGAGCAAAAATTTGTAGTGTCAAGAATTAGTCTTCATGTTCCTCAAAAACAGAGAATGTGTTCGCTAAAAATGTTCTAAATGGAAAATATTTTTATTTATAAGTTAGTTTAGTGGCCAAGATCTAAAAGGTTGTAGTTATGGCTCTAAAAAATATATATTCTGTCAGTAAATATGTAGAACTCGTAGACATAAATATTCACAATCGAGAAAGGAACTAAGAATATTTTTAAGAAAAGATACAAATATAAAGAAATTTTTAAAATATAAATAAAATTTGTGCAGCCACCAGCTCAATATCAGGATTATTGGCATTTGTTTAAGAATTCTATATTAAATTTTGATTAAATATATCCTTTGTGTTTTGCCTTTGTATTGATGTCGAGGCAACTGTTGTTACTTTATTTCCTTTTCTCGGTGGTCATATAAATTAAGCAATAAATGGAAAGCTGCGCCTTATAAGCTCTCGAATGCCACACACTCGGCCATGTCAGGTGCATCTCTCTGTCTGTGGCAGGCCAAAAGGATCAATTAATTCCAGTGCAGAAAGCATATTTGGCTGAGAGATAAAAGCCTGCTCAAAAGCGCATTTGGTGTTGTTTTACTTATTCGTTTCGCAGGCCATTGGCAGGCTTAGTCCGGTTTTTCTAGCCTTGCTGATTTCTGCACAAAATAAATATCTACATGCATATGCGGCAAGCATTTTATTTATACTATGTAAATCTCGTTTATTAGTTCAATTTGCTGTTAGTATAATCGATGCACTCGGCTTCAATAAAAATCAAAAGCATAAATCTCTCGATGCACGTATGTATTTAGCTAGCTATTGCCCTGCCCAAAAATGCAGAACGAAAAAGAGCAGCACGAGAGCAGCAGCAGCAGCAGGGAAAAAAAAAGATAAAATAAATGAAAACAAGTACACAGAACCGAGATGAAAAACATTTTCCTGCTCTAGAGGGTAATGGACCGTGGGATACCCTGCAAACAATTGCCAGAACAATTGAAAACAATCAAAAATGCATAGAGAAACTTTCCC